>JAWWUD010000248.1:0-49999 GCA_033964015.1 Scolanthus callimorphus
AAGCTTTCTAGGCCAATGAAAATAGTGAAAAACTTACTGGGATTCCAAATATGGTATGCAGATATTTCCTTATAAGGAAGTTGAAGAAAGTCGACACTTTTTCAAGGGAACTATCTTGATATGTGAATTTCTGTATCTGTCACTAAAGGATCATCGTCAGTTCCTCCGTAGGAAATGAGGGAATGGTCTGTAAGGAAGAGCTTGGCTGGTCTGTTGGGAACGACAGGCGGTGTTTCCGTCTCAATGCATCCTCCATCGCTGTAGCTTGGTGGCTAGACTGTTGGAAGTAGCTGATGACCTCGGCGAGATGGATTATCTGCACAATCTCTCACAGTAGAGTTGATCTGATCTGTATGACGCCGGACTTCATACATTACATTCCTGAGCCTTGTTTGTCAAGCATCCTATTGACCATTTCTCGCCGTAGACGCTAAAATCTCGATACCACACATCCTAGCCTACTGCAAAAGAGCGTGATGGCTGTAATATTGCCGGCGCAATGATTTCCATTAATGGAAATGGAATCAAGCTAACTCTCAATTTGTTATAATTGAGTAATTGTAACTCAGTAATTTGTCTAGCCTGCGTAGCGGCTCTAAAAGGGAAGGGGAGGGAGTCGGGGCGAGCGCCCGCGCTATTTGCGGTTTTCGCTCGCCCCGACTCCCTCCCCTTCCCTTTTAGAGCCGCTACGCAGGCTATAATTTTTCCCAAAAGGTGGAATTTTTGGACACGAAAATACAGTTCTAGAATCCAAGATGGCGCCATCCGGATTTTTGCTGCGAGCGAAGCGAGCAGCATACTATTTCAAACGGTGGGATCTCTGTGGCGCACGATATTACTGAAGGCAAAGTCGATTTCGTGGGCTAGCGATGGATGATATTGACGCCTGCAGTATCGTCCTTACGTAATCAGCGGCTATCGGAAGTCCCTTCGTTCTTTTGCGAATTTGGAAAGTCTCTTCGTTGTTTTAGAAAGTTCCTTTTCTTCGTGAAGGTAAGTTTGAAAGTTTATCATTCAGATGCTACTTTATTTGTTCGTGGAAGTATGCATCAAGGCGATAGTCGTTAAGCGATATTTCTAGAGGAAGGCAATGTGCTTTTAGAAGTCTTTCAGCTTTGTTATGTGCAAATTCGTATGACATTTCGACATGGACAACAGAGACCATCGATCGTGTTTTATTCGAAGGGATGAAATGCATTTGAAGAATGCGTTATACATGGAAGAGACGATCTCCCTGAACAGTTTACCGGATTGAGTCCTATCTCCTTTACATTTATCGCAGCACTTTACTTTCAATAGAAACCGCTAGTCTTTATTTTATACCAGGGAGCTTTGACTTGAATCTGCTTCCATGGCAACACCACTTGTTTAATCATGATGTATCACTCTTAACTATCATTCTAGAAAGTTTCAACATATTATGTCAACATCATGGTGAGAATTTCATAATTTATTTTCCAATCTTGTGACGTGTCCATCTTGTGACATCATCAGCCTGTTAATTTTTAGCGAGTGGAGCACCATCATTCAGGAAGTGGTATCAGACATATAACCATGAAGTTCATTTGAGTGGCTTGAGGCATTTTTAGCATTTTGAGTGACGTAATCAGTGACGTCATATCACGTGACTTTGGCGTTCAGAGGGACAAACTTAGGTTACTTATCTGTGTGATATAGAGAATGCTAAGACATGGTCACATGACTTGACGTCTCCAATGACGTCATCATTTACGGGTATTCGTGAAATCATCGAAAAAGTAATATCTCGAGAAGGAAAGGTGGTAAGACAACTAAACTTTGACAAAGTTGTTATGGTGACAGAAAAAAGGTGCACGAACATGTGCACGAACTTGTGATATGACGTCATAAAGGGCTTTTGTGTAAACAACGAAAAAATATTTGGAAAAAAATGACCGACACAAAACAAAGGCTGCGTAGGAGACTAAGTAGACAACCAAACTTCGACAAAGTTGTATTGGTGACAAAGTGGGCGCACTAGCATGGTCAGGTGATGTGACGTCATGTATGACGTCATGATTAAAGGGCTTTTTGTGTAAACAAAGAAAAATAGATATCTATGGAAGGAAGGGTGGTAAAGACAACCAAACTTTGACAAAATTCAGAAAATTATGTAGATAAACAGAGGGAATGCAACAGTATTATGGTACCTCTGCCTCGTCCCTAGGCGTCTCTATTTGGTAGAAACAGAGAGAAAAGCCTCTTGCGAGTGTTCTGGTAGCGAGCGCGCAATGCATCTTGGGAATGTTTCGTTTTCGCAATGCATCATGGGAAGGCTGCCTTTCGCGCAAGCTCGCTCCCAGTCGCTCTCCTCGAAATCACTAGAACGCGCCTGGTACGAGGCAGATGGTACCTGGTGTGACTCTTACTTATCATCATTCAAAGAAAGATTCCTATCTCAGGAAGGGAAGGTGGTCCTAAGATAACCAAACTTCGACAAAGTGTGTCTAGGAACAAAAATATTGTCACATGATCTGACGTCACCAATGACGTCATCAATCGTATTGGGAGCTCCGCTTTAGGCATTGCCCACATACATAACAGGTGGAGATTCGGTACTTGGTATGCGCTTGGGTCGCTGGTCACCGAACAAATCGCTGGCTCGTAAACGAGAAACCGCTGAATATTTTTCGTTTGCGGGCGACGAAATCACGCGAACGCTGTCCGCTTTCGCGGGATTTTTCTCCTCGTACTTTATATCCAGCAGTAGGAAACAGTGCACCTAACTCGGAGTGTGCGCCGCGTTGTCAGGTTTATGAAGATTTCAATCGCCAGAAGAGATAAACACACTATCTTGTTTTTCATAAGTTTTTAATTACAAACTCTTAAAACGAAGGTTAAATACAACGAGCCCAATTATTATGAGATTAGATAAGTTTGAAATTTCGTTCTCGCCAATTTGTTATATGCAATTTAGCTTCCTGGAAAGAAAAAGCTAAAATTCAAGTCGACCATCCAAAGAGCCATCTACGGCAAGCAACTTCATTAGAGAAGGAGACTGGAGGACAGAAGACAGCTGTAAAGTAGAAAAAATATATTTATAAATACTGTTTCATTATTTTGTCTGCAGCATAAATATACACACAAACAGAAGAATCTAAATTATTGTTGTGATAAAATGTGGTCAGCTAAAGAGGAGGAAAGAACTAGGATATTGAATACAAATTGTAAACAAAATGTGCAGCCAGATTTGCGGGTTTACCCCTGTGTAAGAACCATTCCCCAGAGGACATCAGTGTTGTGTTCATCGTGATTCGTTCTAGTAAACAAAAGAGGCTCTGTGACGCAACTCATGAACAATACACAGTCCGTGTAGCCAGATTTGCAGAGATCATGGTCAAAAATATGCAAATTAACTTTGACAGAAGCATAAGAAATTAGTACAATCATCACTTTTATTCGCAAAGGCAAATTTTGACACAATTAATAGCGCTTAGAACCAATTCTAGAATATATGTGTGTTTTGTAATCATGGACAATTTAGACCGGTTCAAATAATGGTTTCTGAACAGCAACTGAAATAATTGTTATAGAGTTGCTATAATTGTACGTGCTTATACGAAGTAATCTACAATTTCACCGAATGACTGATTGTCCCGATCGCAGTTTGTCAAGAGACTGAAAGCGAAAGATTATAAAAAGAATCATCGTGAATGTTAAGAAAAGAGGTAAAGTCAACCTTTTTTCATCATTTTCGAGGCGACAGCATCATTAGCTAAGGTGGAGTGGGGCATTCTAAACGTGGCCGCACTTGGAATTGCGAATTTTTTATATCGACATAGCGCGCAATTAGTTGATCGCTTACATTTGGAAAGCGGCTCATCTCATTTACTCCGCTCAATAGTGTATTTATGTACATGCATAAATACAGCCATGATTTAGAAATCCTAAAATATCTTCAGATCGGGCTTAGAATTCAGTCAAACTTCGGCTACAGGAAGGCAATCACTCAATCTTAAAGTGCCTTAGAGCATTTCTCGAAAGAACGCCGATACAGCCTGAAAATGGGGTAAGAGTTAGAACAGGCGTGGCCCGGTTTGTCATGTTGATCTCCCTAATTTTAGCATCTCGACATGTATAATGGGCAATGGGTAGTATCTGTGTTATATTGGCTACGCCTAGAAACCACCTGTCTTGATATGAGAGGTTCAAAGTTGGTTGGTATGCCGCAGGCCCGTAGCTAGGGGAGTTCCAGGGACCCCCCCCCCCCCCCCCCTCAAAAAAAGGTTAACATTTAAGGTCTTGCAATTCAGACGGTAAAGGAAACGTCTCAGCGATGTCAATAAGAATGAGATTAGGATGATTGTACACACAAGCAAATAAAGCAATTATATCATACTTGCTTTCTCTAGCGAATTTTGACTAGCGGTTTCTCAAAAAAAAAATCATACCACGTTGGTCCGCTTTTCTAGATTAGCACCCCCTCATACAAATCCCTGGCTACGGGTTTGTATGGGAACAAAATTACTGGGTCGATCCACCTAAACAATGTTGCATAACATTCGTTTCCCTTTCAGCCAATATGGAGCTGTGCATCAAGGACCATCTTTCTCTGATGGTATCGACTGAATTCACCGAATCAGATTTCTACCACCTTCACGGCTTGTGGTTTGGAGGTAGGTATACAAGAACGCTCGGAAATCTCACTATATTCTCTTAATCGACCACAGCGTGAATCTGAGAAAGCTTTCTTTGCTTCCTCCCATGTTATACGCATGATTTTATGCTTTGTTTTCTCAGTACTCTGGATGGCTAAACGCTTCTCATCCACATCTATGACGGCATCGTTGCACGCATGATCAACTTCGCCACTGGGTGCGCATGCGCAGTCTAAACACCACGTGCTGGTTAACGTGCGCAGATGTCCTGGCTACTATCTGTACAAGTTTTAACAACCTGAAGGGATTACATGGGAAGGCTTGTATTGACACCGTCCAACAGTCCACAAAAGGTACACTGGCAAACTACTTAAGGTCTTTTTTTTACTTTAAGGTTGTCCGACTCTTAAAAGCCGCCGTTACATGCTGCAATGTTTTCTGCAACTTCAAAAGGCTGAATCACATGACCGTTTCGAAAAAAAGGACACCCTCATTCGCATGCCCAAGCACATTAACGCTTGGGATTCTAAATGAGCATGGGAAAACGCAAAATGTGCTTTAAATCGCTTTAATCTATTTAAGGCAGGCTTATTTTTGGCACAGTGATAAAACTCGACGAACTAAACATTTTGGTGCAATAGTTTAGTTCGGAGTGACGTCACAAGGCATGTCACGTGACTAAACAGTAAATAGCGTTTCCGGTGATGGAGAAGACATCTCAGGGAACTTAAGGCACGGGTCTAACAGAAAAAATGCTAATACTATAAAAAATTCTGCAAGGAAGAGAAAATACCTAGAACCAAATAGTTATTCGTTAAGGTTGTTTCTCAAATTAGAACAGTTCTTTTGAAATATTTTGTAACCATGGTAACCGTTTGCGTTACCTGGCAGAGCGGGACAAAGGCCTTATTTCCTTTGAAGCCACTGGAGGCATGGAAATCTGTTTGGCCCTTATTCGAAAGTGGTTAATAACGTTGACCATCGTCGGTCTAAAATACAATTCAAATGAGATGGCTGTCCAGGCATTCTGATTTTGAGATAATGAGTATCAAATTACATACCAGTTAAAACCGTGATTGTAAAAAATAATTCCAGCCATCCTCATTTAATTTGTTTGTGTACCACTATGTTCTTCTAATATCACCAAAAAGAATACGAAATATTATCCTTCCCCCCCCCCCCCCCCCCCCCCCCCCCCCCCGAAGAGGTTTACACGAAAATCTATTTTAGGGTCAAAGGTTACGAGATTTGTTGCTATGGAGACCAAATATCGTTAAGGTGGTTTAGAATTCCAAATACAATTTATATTCAACAACATCCATAAGCATTTATAAAACCATTAAGAGATAGACCACCCCCCTTTGTTTTGCGTCCGCCATATTGGATTTACTTTGGACCCATGCCTTAAGTACCCTGAGATCTAACTGTACAACTTTGGTGAAAATGGATAGACCTCAGCAATATAAACATTGTACCGTTTTGGCTGCTGAGCTATCATTTATCGTTAACGAGATATAAGGGTCGAAATCAGGTCACGTGATCTACTTAATATCTCAGCCCCTTAAAAGCAACTTAAAGGGGAGAAAACTTTTTCCACCAGCTAAAATAGAAAGTAGAAATATTATAAGCCATTAACTTTTCAAAAAGGAATGACTCACCACCGGAGAATTTTTGAAACTTTGAAAAGTGAAAATGTCACGTGATTGGCCATGTGACCAGTGTATCAGCCCAAATTTTATACTAAAACATTTCACTCAATGAATGTTAGCTATCCTGAAAATCACATGCTCTATTATTAATGATTAGCAAATATATTAGAAATTTTGTAATTTTCTCGATTCTCTAGGCTCACCCAGGCCTTAACACACTTTAGAAAATAACACCTATGTTGTATTGCGAATGTGCGCATTCTGATTGGTTAAAAAGCGTGTTTGTAAGAGACCTGAGAAACACGATTGTCACGCAACGCTGTCGCGCGTGTGTATGTTATTTTCTAAAAGCAATAAAAATACTTTCTGCGTGCTCTCTGGTTTCTTACAAACACTCGGTGCTCGGGGAATGTTGGTCGAACTGATAAAACTTGAAAGACACTCGCCTTCGGCTCGTGTCTTTCAAGTTTTGATCAGTTCTCCCAACATCCCCCTCGTGTTTGTAAGAAAGCAGAGAGCACGCGGAAAGTACTTTTATTGCTTAATTAGAGTGTCTTTAAACAGTGGTCATGCGACTCAGCCTCCTCCAGAGTCTTGTGCTCGACCAACCGTTAATCTTGAAAATTACCCACAAGACCCTATCACAACTTTCCGCGTGCTTCCAGAACTGTATATATGCACGCTAAGCATGGACCATTCCTTTGTCATTTCTCTTTGTAGTTGCCAATGAAGAAGACGCTCTGTTCCAGCCAATCGGCAAGAACAAGCAGTTGAGAGGTCACGTGATCTTAAGCGAGACCGGGATAGCTAGCGTAGAGGACTGTCTGATGTACTGTTTGCTCACAAGAGGGTGTGTGTCTTTTAACTATAAAAGTCAGGGGGAAATATGTGAGCTGAGCAACGCTGTCTATGGGGATCACCTTTGGGATTATTTGTCAAGTATTGGTAATGTTTATTACGAGAAATTGTTCGTTACTGTTCAAGTACCATGATTTGACAGTTGTTCAAGCGAAATTTGGTGGCACCATAAAATAAGCCCACTCCGTACATATCTCATGATAGACAGGGGCGTAGCCAGGGATTTGAAAAAGGGGGGAGGGGGGTGGTCACATCTGCACATATGTATGTTGCCCTTTTCCAGCTTACCGATATTTTTCTTACTGTTTACTGTATTTTTTTTCTAAAAAGGGGGATCACATGCACCCCAGGGCCCCCTCTCCCTCCCTGGCTACCCCCCTGGTAGGTCATGGTATTTCACGATCTGGACCGGTCCCGAGCCGGTAAGGGAAGAAGTCAAAACAACGGTACTTAATATTAAGTATCCGGTTTAGGGGAGTGGGTACCTGAGACCCACCACGGAACTCACCATCCCTTGGTACCTTTTGAGTAGCGTTGTCTTGTCCTCTTCCCTAAATAACATACTTATTTATTGCTTAAACTGAAGCAGCATAAAAAATTCAAATAAATTAAATTGTGCATGGACTGCTTACGAATATTATACACCACGGCTCTCGAGTTTTGTTTTCCCGAAAAAAAAAAAATAAAAAAGGTTCCTGACGAAGCAGTCATTGAAGACCCTGTTACCGATGGGCGTGACGAATAGTTTCGTGGCCGTGACGAATAGTTTCGTAGCCGTGACGAATAGTTTCGTAGCCGTGACGAATAGTTTCGTAGCCCATAAAAGTCTATGCTAATGAAGTAACGATAAAAGTAATGAACACCAATGTTGCGATGGGCCATTTTTAGTCGTCAATCTAACCAAAACGCTGGATTCGGCCACTTCAGTGGGTCGAAATAGATTGCCATGCCAACCAAAATGGTCTTAAGCTATCCTTTGTCGTTCAAGAAAACTAACTTTACAATTCATCTTGCGTAAGATATCGTCAATCGCAACAATGAATTTTAAGATCGCGTAGCAATGCATACGATGGTAAATCTCCTGAAACTTTGGATCCAAATTGTTTAAAATGATGTAGTCATGGAACGGGAAACTATGGACAGTGTTATTTTAAATCGTCAAAAAAAGCAGCGATTATAACATTTCATACAACAGCACTAGTAAATCGCGCGCTCTGATTGGTCGAGAAGCATGTTGTATAAGAGTACAGATACACGGTTGACAAAAATCCCTGTTTTTTGTTGCTGTAAAACAAATGGATCTCGTTTATTGTGCGTATGTACTGCAATAGATACACTACGTCACAGAATGTCATGAACAGTCACGCAAGTCGACTGCGACTCGTTGCGTACTTTTTTGTTCATGACATTATGTGACGTCACCTGTGTATCTATTACAGTACACACGCACGCAAAACGAGATCTATTTGTTAATTAATTAAATTAAAGTGCAACTATGATCAAATTTGAAAATTATTTAGTTTGTGCCTTATTTGAAAGAACTGAGGCTCAGAAGAAATATGCTTCTTTCCGTTTTCAAAAATAGTTTTGGGTTCCGAAGATATTAGAGTTTGAAATTTGGCCGCCATTGCTCCAAAGTGTGACTTGATGACGTCACACTCTCAACAACAAAGTGGTGAAATATTACTTATCTTATTTAGTGGTAGTTCGCTTTTAGTAACAAGCACATTGGTTAATTTTGAAATCTGGGCGGGAAAAATCGGGAAATCCTAAAATCGTCTGGGGAGCCTGGGAAACAGGGGGTTGCCATGGCAACCCTGATTGATAAGTCCCATCACTCTGTTCAAGTCAAGTATTCATCCTGCCAAGTTTGAGCACTCTAACTTCAAGAGGTATAGAGATATACTCTTTTTAGTATATAGGCATGATCAAGTTGAGAGTGTGACGTCATCACCCATGCTAACTTGCATATCGTTCTTACCTTAATAACTTTTGAACGAAAAGAGCTATCAAAAAAACGGAAAACCGCATTGTTCTAAAGCTGCCTAACATATGGAGAATTGGCAAAGATTGGAGACTCTAATGGTTGATATAAGTGGCACTTTAACACGCTTTTTCTACTTAAATTTTAGGTCAAATTTTCACCTTCTCGCGAATCCTGACGTGGAGGCTGCCTACAATTTTTTCTGCTCTCCACCACAAACTTTGTTTGCCTGCTGTTCAGGCTCAAAAACCTGTACCGGTCTGAACTTTCACATGGTTACCCTGGAGGGTTTGAACTTTATTGTAGTGTGCATTTGTTGTGATCGGAGTTGCTATAGCAACGCTATAACCCACCCTTGTTTATAATACGCAGTCATCAGACGCTTTGCGCGACCTAAACTTTTAATATGACACCCCTCACACAAATCCCTGAGTAGCGAGCATTAATCACAGCAAGTTTGGAGAGAATTCATTGGACCGGTTTTATGTTATTCGAACGGACTTTTTCAGGCTCCAAAATGGCTATTTATGCCGCAAATATTTCCTTGAAAAAGAATGGCTAATATCTGCGGAATTAAGAAATCCTTGCCGCCCGAATAATCTACAAACCCAAGGCAATGCACCAGCCAAATTTCACTTCTTAGAATGCTTCCGATTTTGTGGCATATGTTCAAGGAAACTGCAAAATTTGAGAAATTATATTATAAATCTTCCGTTTGTTATAAAACTTACACTTTTCGCCTCTGACACAAATCTCATATGTAAAAGTTTTTGATACTTCCGTAAATTATTCTTAATATATACCAAAGATAACCTCCAAGTCTTGAGTTCATTGAAGTATTTTAAGGCACCGAGATAAAATGCTAAACTTCACTACTCTTTCGGTTTGCTCGAGCCGGTTTTGTCATTGTACTCTGTTTTCACCTGTTGTAGCTTTCACGTGGTTTTCCCTGTAACCAGTGAAGTGAACTACATTCCAGCGTGTTGTAGTTTCATGGCTCAACATTCATACTCTCAAAGCGTAGCGAATAAAATCCAACAACATTTATTATGAACGTTAACTTGATAATGCTGAGCTTTCTAAGTCTTTTGTCTTTAACCTCCCGCCACTGCCTGGCTGGCAACCACTCGCTCTCCAATTATCAGTTCTTCTGCCTTCTTTTCGATTTTCTCGGAAAAAAACATGATAGAAAATCTCTAATACACTTTGCCACTTCCCTAGCAAGCGTCATCGGTCATAAAGCGCGCGGAAATCGGCACCGTCCGCATGTCCTTGTAGCCAGCGGTCGCGCGCGTGAATGTACACTTTGTTATTCAAAATGGCGGATCGATTGTCGAACTCTTTGTGGGTTTTGGGATGAACATTTGCACAGAGAGTGATGTAGGTCAGGAGAAAAAGGAAACAAAAACTAGAAGAGTATTTTTGGAGATCCTTGGTGCCTTTTTAAACAAGGATCATCCTGAAATTGGCCGAAGTTGTGGCGAAAACAAGTCCGAGTCGGCTTACAGCTCCAGACATTCGAATGACAGTTGTTTCATCCTTCGATAACAACGAAGAACGTGAACTTAAATCTTCTGTTGGTTGATTTAGAGGCGTTTTGTTCATCACAAGTAAAGTGCGGCGGTCTGCAGGAAAGTTTGTTCTCGCCACCAAGGATTTTTTATTGGCCACCTAATTAGGTTTGCTAAAGAAGTACTGGATTGTTGTTCACTGAAAGAAAGAAGACTAAAGACTAAAGTAGACCAGATTGTGAAACTGTATCTGTACAGCCCTGTATATATTGCTCTAGAAATCCTGCCTAGAAGAACGTAGATAATATTTTTCCACTGTCACAGAATATTTCATTGCAATAATTTTTTTCTCATGCAATAATATTTTGTTTGTTTGTATTGTTTCCATGAATAGGGACTTCACTGAGTAAAAACAAACGTTAGGGACGTGTCATTATTTAGCGGGGGGGGGGGGGGGGGGGGGGGGGGAGGGCTCCTATTTTTGTGGGGAGGGTCCTAATTTTTTTCGCGTGTCTAAAGGGAGGGTCCAAATTTTTTTCACTCCTGTTTGGGGGAGGGTCATAATTTTTTTCAGCAACATTTGGACGATGAAGAGGGTAAAACAAATGGCGATAGTGGTTATTTCAGCAACTTCTCCATAAAAATTTCGGCGCGCTTCGCGCGCATAAACAATGACATAATATACTCTTTTAGCTATGAGGACACTACCGTTGACAAGAACAAGATCTTGACGAAGAAAATCAAACTCTCCACAAATTTCCCTGCAAATGATAGGCCTGGAGGGCAAGTCACTATATGTTGAAAGAAGATCTCTTAGGTAAGCGTGAGTTTTCGACGTTACAAGCATAGAAATTCGTCCGTTGGGCACGCTTCGCGAACATGAACATGAGCGCAGTTGTGCGCATGAATAATATAACCTAACATATATAGTTGAGGTAGTGTACTTCCTGAGCTCCTGACAGCTTTGTTTACTATGCCGTACACAAAACATGTTCATCTACCCTTTCTCTGAGGCTTGATGAAATGCAATGAACAAACAAAAAAACGATGAACAAACAAACAAACGTTTATCAAAATTTGGGCGCGCTTTGCGCGCAACGAAGGATATGCGAGCCCGTTTCTGTAAAATGTCTACAGTACTAGGTCAAACAGGGGACGGCAGATTTGGGATTACGTTAATCATTGTACTTAGAGGGAGGATCACAGCATTTTACCCGTGTATTACCAAACATCCTCACGTAAATAATCGAGGCGATTAATAATAACCGCGGTTCCTTATGCGCCATTCATTGACATCCCGGCCCCACCCCGAGACAGGGCGGGAAAGTAACGCGGTCAGGCGGGGATTTAACACGTTAATCTACGGAAGGGCAGGGAATTTAACACGGACCTTCTATAGCAGGGATATTCAGCGGGGCATTAACGGGGAAGTTGAACCAGAAGTTCGATTATCGTGCGAAAATATATGGTTTAAGGACCGAGGTCGGAGGATTTGGGGAGGGATCACTCATTTTTGGGAGGATATCTTGAAACCTGAAGCCTTGAAAGAGAGATTCCAGCAACGAGTTCTATATCATTTTCTAGTTTTATTTCACTCATTATGTTGAAAATTTCGGCGCGCTTCGCGCGCATATGGAAAGTTTTAGAGAACTTGCCCAAAGAAAACAGTACGCTTGTGGTGCTTAAATGGAATGCGTACGAATGTCGTTACAAGCATGTGTATCTTGGCAAGGACAAATGAAAACCCCAAAAGCCCTCCAGTAATACGCCTGGTTGGCAGTCAATATGTTCGAAAGAAGTGAGTTCGACGTTACAAGCTGCATAGAAATTCGTGAATAATAATAATTTGTAGCGCGTGAAGAATAAAACCAACAGGCACACGCAGGAAATTATAAAAAGTTTATCTTTTCTCTGGAGGCTAGATGAAATGCGTTTATAAAAATAAAGGCGCGTTCGCCATGTTGCAAAAATAGTAACAAAAAATAGTAACATTTAACACTTAGTGAATGTTAAATCGGGGGCCATGATGTCAATTGACTGGTGTATGACAGAAGTAAGAAAAAAATAGTTCTGTTTATTAAGAAGAATGAAAGAGACGTTACATCACTGGACAAATAGTCTATCTCAACAGGTTTTTCAGAAATAAATTGCATGGGGGAGGGTCCCAATTTTTTTTACCTACGACTGGGGGAGGGTCACATTTTTTTTGTTATGTTCAAGGGGAGGGTCCTAATTTTTTTTCGCCTTGATTGAAAAACATGGGAGCCCTCCCCCGGTAAATAATGACACGTCCCTTAGTGACAGGGCTCAATTTTATGAATGAATTAATGAAGGGATTAACTCATCTGTACAGGTGTGAGATACGGGAGAGTATATCTTGAGAACTAAGTGCTGTCAGAAGACAAACAGAGCTTTATATAACCAAGAGACTTGTTGAAAGCATGTCAGATGTCCTGTGGTGTGTGACTGTAAGAAAGCATGACACTTTCATCTTATCACACTGTGATTCACAAGACTCCTAGCTTGAGTAAAAATCTTTTTTGGTGTCTTGAATATGACTGATTAACTATTTTACCGGTGTTGTGGCTTGCTAGTGCACTGTGATAAAATTTCTTCAAATTGCAATTGAAATTTCACTAGAAGAGGCCATAAGACATCATTAAGTCTATAATTGGGGAAGTTTTTGTGCTGTGCTTCAAGAAAGAAATAATAGTCAAGGGGTTTTTAATAACTTTCCCTTGTTCTCGTGAGAATTCTGGAAGAAAATGGACTGAATGAAATCTCTCAGCTCCCTCTTGGGTGGAATTCTTTTTGCCCAGCACTGCATTCTTAAGAATCGTGTTTAAGACATAAAAAGTAAGTTTCTGAGTGTAATTCTGGTTTTGGTTGTCCAAGGGCAAAAATTTTTTTTGAAAATATGTTGCCAAGTGGTAAATTTAATTTTCGAAATCTACTTGCTGCATCACTCAGGCAATTTCCTTTAGGGTTGAAGTGGGATATCAGCAGAGGTGAGCCAGTCCACAGTCAACATAGAAATTACATATACAGAGTTGTTGATGAGGCAGATGTACGTTATCGAAACTCCCAAGGATCCTCTTAAGGAATTCTATTCCTTCAATTTTATTCCAAAACGTCTCACAGAAAATTAAAACAAATGTGCATGTAATCTCTTTTTCATCATTTTTTTTTATGCTTCCTACAAATGTTACTAAAAATTGCTTGCTTTTTTATTACAAACTTGATAAATTTGTGGTTCACTGCCTGATACAAAAGGTGTCCTTCAAAAAAATTACCAAGAAGTCACCATAACAATATTTATTGTTAAAATATTAGTCACAGTGACTGGTCAAATATCTTTTGCTTGCCCGGTGTCATGAAACTTTGTTCAAGGAGAAAGTGTATTTGTTTTATTCCAGTAACAAGTTAACTTCTGTGGATACCAGAGAAGAAAGGGGAAAAGCTCAAGGAAAACATAACAGAGCCACACATCAATAATTTATGCAGACAATGAACTCTAGGTCTTATTAGAATGTCACTTATTTTGCAGTTCAGTTTTGGTTTGAATGCAATGAGCAAATGTTTTTAATGGTCTGTCAAGTTGTCTAATGGTTGTAATATGAAACAAAATGTTTATAATCTGATCCATGATATCACTGAACAGTGAAAATGACCATGTGGTCATCAACAGGGGGCCCCAGTCAAGCCTTGCATCACACAGTAACACTTGGGCTTGTATATAGTGGTTTCAATAAAGTTTGTCACAAGCCTACAAGCTGTCGGCGCCAAGCCTGAGTCATTTGTTGTCCCACGTGCTAATCAAAATTCAGTTCGATTTACGCCCGTGTTGGAACAGCGCGATTTAAATCATAGTGCACTTCAAATTTCGGGGCGCAAGAACTTTATTCTTAAACGTGAACGACAGTACTGTATACAGCATTACTTTTCACGATTTTCCTTCGTCGAGGAATGAAATACTGACGGGATAT
This sequence comes from Scolanthus callimorphus, assembly GCA_033964015.1. Lineage (NCBI taxonomy): Eukaryota > Metazoa > Cnidaria > Anthozoa > Actiniaria > Edwardsiidae > Scolanthus > Scolanthus callimorphus. The sequence goes on from JAWWUD010000248.1 coordinate 14,605, forward strand.
TTTGTGAGATGATTGCATGAGACCCGAACTACTGAAACTCCAACTGGAATATTCTGTAGAAAAAATATCTAAAAAAAGAAATATTTTGTCAATTTACTCTGTTTTCCGTCCGTCCTTTTTGCTGTCATAATACACCTTCGAAGATATAATGAAAGTAAAATTATCGGAACACTCGCGTAGAAATTCAAAACACGCGCTAATAATAAATAGTAATACATCTTCAGCTAGGCTACAGCTTTCTAGGCGCCCAAAATAAAATTTAATTGAGCATTGGATTGAAATGAAGTACATTATTATAATTGTAACTGTCTTTATTTCATTTCTTTGAGAAGCGAACTAAAATAAACGCTAATTGTATCATCCAAACAAACAATTTTGAGGGAAATTAGATTTTGGGTTGTGACCGTGAAATGTCAAATTTGCTGAGCTTTTACTGAAATTTTTATGAGCGCATTCGCTCTTAAGAATGCACATTTTAACTTCTCTCATCGCGCGCGGCATTTTTGACTCGTGGAGAATATTTGTTATTCAAAGTACGAATGACCACAATGCTTGGCGCCGACAGCTTGTAGGCTTTAGTCTTTGGGGTGACAAACTTTATTGAAACCACTACATATGTAGCAGCATTTCACTACCTAGTCAATCAGTGTTTATGTTGGCTAATCAGGAGTCATTTCATGAGCTGCATGCCCTGCGGTATCCCAGAAGAAAAGCCCCAAGCACTGGTTGCTGTTTGATCTGTCCTAATGGCCAATATCACTGTCAAGGGAGATATAAATCATATTATTACTATTTTATAGTGCACAGTACCTTACAAGAGCTCTAAGGGGATGATTGCTGCTAAACAACATCCCAATTTTCCTTCAGTAGATAGTATGGGGTATGCATGGTTAACAAACTTCTCTCTAAAATGGGATTTGATAATAAAGACCACCCACATCAATTTGCTTTCTTGGGGCACATTTTTTTTAATTTTCAAGTCCCTTGATTACATTTGATACCACTATTCCCAGAATCCTTTTCATAGTTCCTTTTGTTTTGCTCAGTAACAACATCAAATCAAATTTGAAGAGCAAACTGGCAGTAGTGGTATCAAGATGTTAAGGGGAATTGTGAGTTTTAAACAATTTTACTATTAAAAAGGCAGAGTTTCAATCACACCGTTTAAATTCGAACCCACGAGTCACTGATTTATATGGCGACTGTGGACAAAACATGATGCCGATTTCCGCGCGCTTTATGCCTACATGGTCGGCAAACTGCGCGGAGAAATCATTGAGCCATAGACGCAATATTTGATTCCCATGCTGGAATGTAGTTGGCTGGGAAACCAACCAAGTACAATGACAAAAACCGGCTCGAGCAATTAAGTAATGGTCCGTATAAGAACTAGGCAAGCCAACGGCAAAGCATGCTGGAATGCAATTAATTTCTATTGAAAATATAGGCAATTCATTGGCTTAGACATGAAATCAGTAAATTCACTATGCTAGAAAGACTTGTCTGAGGATTTTTAGGGAGACATAAGCACTTGTGGTACTCACAAACAGGATATGCAATTTGTAAAGACTTTGTATGTGGGGAACCTAGCGTAAAATGCTGATTCTCACTCCTTTGTTCTCTTAATCAGATTGGTCTAGAGACTTATCGTTGCCATATGTTCTCAAAGCAAGTCGAAATCTATCAATTTTTCACACTTATTATGTTACTAGTCATGATAACTTACTGTGGTAAAAAATAGGACATATCCTACGTGGGGAACCTTCAATGCCGTAGAACATGGAGGTTTGCCTAGTTCTTGCATGGATGATTAGTTAAACCGAAAGATAGTGAAGTTTAGCATTTTTTCTCGGTTCCATAAAATACTTCAAAGAACTCAAGACTTGGAGAGGTTATCTTTGGTGTATATTCAAGAATAATTTACGGAAGTATCAAAAACTTTTACATATGAGATTGTGTCAGAGGCGAAAAGTGTAAGTTTTATAACAAACGGAGGATTTATAATATAATTTCTCAAATTTGCAGTTTCCTTGAACACATGCCAAACAAAATCGGAAGCATTCTAAGAAGTGAAAATTGGCTGGTACATTGCTTCGGGCCAAGGGGAGGGGGGAGGAGGAAAGGCCCTTGGCCGATTTTTGCGCTCGCCCCCCGGGACCGCCACTGGAAACTTTTCGCATTTCCAAAGTATGGAAAAAATGTGTCGTTTCTTTGGAAATTAATTGGAAACAGCAATTTCCAAAAAATTGTACATTTACAAAGTTGAACATTTACTGGAAATAATTTGGAAATTTAAGACTGCATTTTATTGGAAATACTTTGGAAATATAATAGAATATTTTGGAAATACTTTGGAAATGCCACAAGCATGAATTTGAAATACTTTGGAAATGCCACAAACATTGATTGGAATACTTTGGAAATGCCACTAGCATTGATTGGAAATACTTTGGAAATGCCACATTGATTGGAAATGCCACAAGCATTGATTGGAAATACTTTGGAAATTCTACTGGCATTGATTGGAATACTTGGAAATGCTACTGTCATTGATTGGAAATACTTTGGAAATGCCACTAGCATTGATTGGAAATACTTTGGAAATGCCACAAGCTTTGATTGGAAATACTTTGGAAATGCCACTAGCATGATTGGAAATACTTTGGAAATGCCACAAGAATTGATTGGAAATACTTTGGAAATGCCACAAGCATTGATTGGAAATACTTTGGAAATGCCACAAACATTGATTGGAAATACTTGGAAATGCCACAAACATTATTGGAAATACTTTGGAAATACCACTACACTTTTACCTTCAGTTGAATACAAAGACTTGACTAAACATTGCAATTTGAAATACATTTATTTTGAAAAATATAAGCATATAATATCTAATATAGATAAATAATAAATACTCCACAAAAAATAATATCCATTTTAGTGTTTTAATAAAACCAGCGATATGGCATCATATGGAAAAACAGATGCCTGTTGATGACCCAGCTCTCAACCAACCCAGAAATAATTTTGCCTTGGACTGACCAACCGGACTTGCCCTAAGTTTTCTTGTCTTTTATCACTACAGCTACCAAGAAGGCTCAGGCATTACTGCCTTCGTATGGGACCCCAAAACCCAGCCACCTACTTCCAAAACTAAGCCTGCTACTGTACATCAAAACTTATTGAAATCCCTGCTTTTAAAAGGCAGATTTTTTTTTCATAACTTGGAGCAATTTTGGCAGAAAGTCCACAAAAATATTGTTAATGTTAAAAAGTATTTTCCCGATAAAACATATCAACTGAAAGCTGAGAAAATTAATTTTAACCTAAAAAAATTAAAGCAAAGAAAACATTTGTCTTAATTCTTGGGATCCTTTAATCTTTTAGGTTGTTAAATCTAACAACATCATCCACAATGATTCTACATGGTGGATCCACAAAAAGTCAGCACATTTTCTTTTAATATATCGCAGCTAGATTTGACCCCCTTTTTTTTTTAATTTTCAAGTCCCTTGATTACATTTGATACCACTATTCCCAGAATCCTTTTCATAGTTCCTTTTGTTTTGCTCAGTAACAACATCAAATCAAATTTGAAGAGCAAACTGGCAGTAGTGGTATCAAGATGTTAAGGGGAATTGTGAGTTTTAAACAATTTATACTATTAAAACAGGCAGAGTTTCAATCACGCCGTTTAAATTTCGAACCCACGAGTCACTGATTTATATGGCGACTGTGGACAAAACATGATGCCGATTTCCGCGCGCTTTATGCCCTACATGGTCGGCAAACTGCGCGGAGAAATCATTGAGCCATAGACGCAATATTTGATTCCCATGCTGGAATGTAGTTGGCTGGGAAACCAACCAAAGTACAATGACAAAAACCGGCTCGAGCAATTAAACCGAAAGATAGTGAAGTTTAGCATTTTTTCTCGGTTCCATAAAATACTTCAAAGAACTCAAGACTTGGAGAGGTTATCTTTGGTGTATATTCAAGAATAATTTACGGAAGTATCAAAAACTTTTACATATGAGATTTGGGTCAGAGGCGAAAAGTGTAAGTTTATAACAAACGGAGGATTTATAATATAATTTCTCAAATTTGCAGTTTCCTTGAACACATGCCAAACAAAATCGGAAGCATTCTAAGAAGTGAAAATTGGCTGGTACATTGCTTCGGGCCAAGGGGAGGGGGGAGGAGGAAAGGCCCTTGGCCCGATTTTTGCGCTCGCCCCCCGGGACCGCGCGCCTCAAAAGATGGCGCCCGATCATCGAACGGACGGGTTTCCGCGATAAAAACACCCAGTACCGCCTGCAAGAAGGCTATATTTTTAGCTTCCAAGTTTATTGCATTCCTGATGAGAAAATTCTGACTTACATGTAACTTTTACGTTTTGCTGCTTTAGTTGGCTCCCTCAAGGTTTCTTTTTCTCCGGCTAAACTCGAATTATAGTTTTGAGTAAGCTTGACTTTTTGCCCCTGCTTTGCCTTATTCTTATGTAAACAGGTCATTTCTGACATTCTAGCCTTGATTTTCCTTTGTCACATGTTAGATTTAGTTAGTACAATGAGACAAATACTATGTCAAGTATTCTTTGTTGTGGATTTCGCTGAAAATCTTACTTTTCATTTTTATTTCAAGGAGATTATCTTTTGTCGGTCGTGAACTGCGACTTGTTAGCATATCAGAACGCGCTAATACTATCATTGCCATATAATGGTAACATGAATTTTCTTGATTTAAACTGTAAAGGTGAGCTCCCTGTGAGTAAGACGTGGGGTGTGTATGATTGGAGTTCCGCTTTTAGGCATTGCCTAAATCTATATATTAATCTTTTGTTGCTTTTAGTTTTATGTGCGATTTTTTAGTAGTGGTACAGTTCCGTGCCACCTCGCGCAAGTTCTCTTGTTTACACAAATTTGAGGTCAAAGAAAGAGTATATTTGTGTGAGTTCTAAATGACATGATTTCTTTAATTCAACTGCGTATTGTGAAGTTAAAATTCTGTTAATAGAATAAAATAGCAACCAGAAGGCAAGGATATGATTTTTGTCTCAGTTATTACTTAAAATGATTCTTAAATCATAAGCAAATTGCAAAGTTATAAGTGGCACGGAACTGGTACGCGGTGGCTCGGAACTGGTAACGCGAGTTGCTCTGAAAAATATGCCTTTAACTCAGAAAAATGAAAAATGTTGGAGTCAGTTCCTTGTTGATTATAACAATTGATAACTTTGGATTCTTCCTAGTAAAAATCATGTAAAATGGCGTCACAGCTAAAAAGATAGAGCAATTTAAAGTTGAAGTGGCACGGAACTGGGCACCCTACTGTACCATACCAAATCAGGGGTGGATCTAGGATTTTTTTTTGACTTGTGCCACCCTCGAACCCACCCATATATGTTTTGTCATTTTCAAAAATTTCCAGTAACAACCTCAGTTGCCTCTCGCATTTCAAAAATAAGACTTGATTATACATGTGATGTCTTCATGTATTCATTATAGAAACAATAAACACTTAATAGTTACATACTTATACATTATTGCAAATGTCAGCCATTCGCATTCGTGTGGGGTGATTTGTGCAAACAGATCAATGACCTGTGGGCATACATGATAAGGTATCGTTGTCCAAAATGCCAACAGCGATTTCACCTGCTTTTGTCTAACCTGTTGGAGTTACGACCGCATTCTTCGGCAAACATAGAGCAGGGGAGGCAGAAAGCTCCGTCAAGGTATTTTGAATACACCAGCCAAGAGAAACTTCTCGGCCAGGATGGATTAAATCGTCTATCTCTGCTTCCTTCCTTCGACTTTGCAGAACCCGCCTTCCACACGCTGTTTTCTCAGAAAACATAAACATGCTGATTTTCTTTGATCCGAAAATGATCAGGAATAAATAACCAAAATCAAATGGAGAACACTCGATCCTCCTTACGACAAGTTGGATCGCCATCGATTAAAAGCAGCCATGTTTAGAATTGCAGTTGATCTTCTTCGTCGAATCGTTTTAGTTATAATTTAATCGCCAGCGTCTTTCTACCAGTTCCAACTAGTGCCAGCTACAACAGTAGCCAATAGAATTCGACTTTGACTAGTACCAAAAAACAAAGCTCACTAGTGCCGGCCAATGAAATACGCGTTTGAGCTGTGCCACGTCCAGCAGATAAGAGCATCCCCCGTGGGACCCTACCCTAATACATAAATTTTGTCTGTCTCGTACGTTGCGTGACCACCCAAGGTCACAAACCAAAAAGAAGGCCGCGAAAGGTTTTTAATTGCGCGCGCGAGAGAGATTTGTACGATTTTTTAAATGAATTTTGCTTTGTAATTTTTATCTTTCTTTATTTCAAAACAACATTGACTAGTTCCATGGAATAAGAGGAACTAGTCTTTGCTGATTTTTACTTATATTTCTGTATTTTTTTGTACTTTCCAAAAGTTTGACTAGTTCCATGGAATAAGTGGCACTAGTCTGGATCCACCCCTGCCAAATGATTCTACAATAGACTACATCGCTCGCAACAAATTGTTTCACTGGATAACACGAGAATCTCGTTCTTCCTAGTTTTCTCCCATGATGAACCGCGAGCTACAACAGGCAGTTGTGACGACAATGCAACCTTTTCTGAAATAGGTGTATAGCTTTTTCATTTTCTTGCTATCTTATATATAATCGGGCAAATTTGGTTTGATTCGGCAAAATATCAGGCGAGTTTGGTCGAGCCGTGGTTGTCGAGCCAAAATACCCATGGCGAGACCAAACGAGCTCTGATATTTTGCAGAATCAAACCAAATTTGCCCGATTATTTATTTATCACCCCACCTAAACATCCAAATTAAAGAAAAACTTACGTGTCCTCAGCTAAAAAGGATTGCGTTTTTGTAAAGACGAACTTCATTTTGCCGTCGCGACAGAAAACCATTTTGTAGTTTTTGCCGTTGCGAACTCCAGACTATATTTATTCTTATTATTTTACTAAAGAAAATTGATGTTTTAGCTATGTTTCAAGTCTTCTACGAGAGTTTTAGATGAACTGTTCCTGATATTGCATACCTGGTCAGTGACCCCATACCGTAGAATATAGGGACAGTAGATCTCGTTTCTGATTGGCTGACGAACTCAAGTGGCGATGATAAGATGTGATATTCAGCACAAATTCAGCAGTGTCCAACAACGAAATTTTATGATAATTTATCATATGGTTTTCGTTTGTGGATCTGCGTTGCGTCTTGCTAAACCACATCTATCACCAACCTATCGGTGTGACTGATTTATTTCCTCTCGTCTTTCACTACCTGACCCATACGTCTGTGCAGGCCTGGGCTGACCTTCAGTACGTAGGCGGCGAAACAGGAAACCCTAATTCAGTATCGTCTGATTTGAGAAGACACAGAATGAGCTTGTATTAACTCATGTTAAACTAAGAGAGTCGGCTATCAACTCGCCTTGAATTAGCCCAATTAACATTGTGGAAATAGCTCTGCAAGCTCCTGGCAACCAAAACGGTAAGACAGCAAATTGTAGTCCAGCTATAATTGTTGCTTTAGGACTTTAGAATTCGATGAAAGAATTTGAGGGTCTCAATGATTGCTCTGCCCGCCTGAAGCCACTACACATGCTCAGTTGCCTAATTGCCGAAAATACTTGACATGTTTTGACTAGAAGGCATTATTTATATTCCGCAGATCGCCTTCGAATGATTTTTAAACTCCACGGTACCTTTCTTTAATGATAACGAATAAGTTTAGTGCAAACAGGCGTTCTATTGTTATATTATGGCTTTCTTATTAAGGGTCTTTTAACCCTGTCAAGTCTACTGAAATGTCAATCGATGTTTGGATGCCCGATGTGCCTATGATTGGGGATATTTTACACGATATGTGCACGTTTGATCAATTAAGAGTGAACTTGTTAGACACCCTCGAGACATGGCAATCACAAGGAATGATCACAGAGAATTTCTACAGAAACCAACGGGAAAAGCCGCTGAACTCCCTGTGGCACAGAAATGGGAAGTGATCGGAATTCACATGTTATCCATGGGGAAGCCGAACACTTCCTATTCTTCTACCATGTGAACTAATCGTGCCATGGGAAACTCGGCTTTTCCCATATGAACTGGTTTTTGCAGAAATTGCCTGTGATCACGCCATTATTTTGAAACTGCTGTAAGCACTGCATTGAGGCACCTTGTGGGACATGATAGATGATAGCGAGGATTTCCTGTCCCATGATGTCATCTCAGCAGCTTCTTATCACGGGCTGTCACAGCGGGCTTGAGGCGTGTGTTACGGAAAGACTTTTCTTATTTTAGAATAGCCTGCTTGCATTTTTATCGCGGAAAACCGGTCCGTTCCATTCCTCCTCCCCCCTCCCCTTCGCCCGATTTTTGCGCTCGCCCCGGGACCGCGCGCCTCAAAATTTCAAGATGGCGCCCGATCATCGAACGACCGGGTTTTCCGCGATAAAAACACTCAGTACCGCCTGCAAGCAGGCTAATTTTAGAAATTAGCGTTATAATTTAGCGTTTATAATTTACTACCGTGAACAGCAAACATTTTTCCGAGTTTTAGACGCCTCAAAAGTACACGTTTTGTCGATAAACGTGTCGCGTTTCTCGCACGCTGATTAGCTGCTGTTTTGACCGTTATTTTTCGGCCAATCATTGTGCGAGAAACGTGACTTTTTTCCTGACAAAACGTGCACGTTTGAAGCGTAAAACTCGGGAAAACGTTTGCTGTTCACGGTAGCTCGAAAATGGCAGTGATTTAATTTTAGTTTCCTCGTTACTAGATCCTTCCTGCATAGGATTTAGTCAAAACATATAGATGAAACTTTATATGTATTAGAACTGATCTTGGACTTTGCTATCGCAAGACCAACAACTCGGTTATTTGGTTTGTGTCAGCAGTTTCTGCGCTGTTGGAAATGTTTGAAACCAATTCTGTCAGATCTAAGATTTCCTTTTAGGGTAAAAAGAGTAGGTTTGTAGATTTGAACTACTGTTATGTTTCCGCTAGAAACCGAAACCTGTCTTTTAATCACTTTCATGCTGTCTTAGTGTATAAATAGAGAACGATTTGACTGTATTGCAGAAAATAATATGAACCACCCCCCCCCCCCCCCCCCCCCCCCCCCCCAGGACCCTGAAACAAGTTACAAGCACGGTATCGCCATGATCGCCTCGGTTCCTTTGTTCTCCGCGGGTCTTTACTAGCTAAATTCCCTCATTATAAATGCAAAGGAAATTTAGTACACAAAAGAATCCTTTGTCTTTTACTAAAGTTCTGTAATCACTAAATTAACAAATTTACTAAGCCAGTAATTTATTTCTTCTACTGTTATTTCCTCCAAACTAGAATTGAAGGAAACTTCTCATTTTCTGGCTCAAAATCTTTAAAGGACTCTTCTCTTGACTTTTTCCAGGCATCGTAAACATTTGTAGACCACTTGGTATGTCTTTTCGTGCTCATTGGAACTCTCCTCCCCTAACATTTTCCACTTCTTTATCCGATACGAAGGCAAAGCGCGCTGCCATGTTTAGGATTAATGTGACCCTGAATATATGATCAATCCAGTTTCACCCAACTAATGATATGCGAATCACTCGGGATATGCTGCATTCAAACTACTGTTCCGTGACTGATATATGACGCGCAACTGAACTAAACACTGAAGCACTCGAACTACGGGTTTATTTCCTCGCGATGATAGTATTACAAAGTAATAACATGGCACACTCGGGAAATTAGGGATTAAATTTCCCCTAGACCCTCGGAAGAATTTTTAAAAGCCCTTCGGGCTGCGCCCTCGCGGGTTTTAAAATTCTTCCTCGGGCCTCGGGAAATTTAATCCCTAATTTCCCTCGGTGGCATGTTATTACTATAATAATTCCACGTAGGACGGATTAGTAAGTTGTATGGTAGATACTGAGTAAGGAAGCTCTTCTCAGGACTGAACCTTCTATGAAAACCTACGCTGGTCGCCTGGAGCCTTCAACTCTGCCCTAATTGCTAACCTCCCGCGTCATCAAGCTTGTTAAAGGAATTAACAATAAATCTAGAAATCAGACTAAGATCCCTGGTAACTGCTTTGTAACACGTATCAGTCCGTGTCTGGTCATAGAAATAGGGTACACTATATTTTATTATCATTTTAAGGGTTTGGTTCACACACGAGCGCAAGCGCAAGATATCAACTCATACATTTCCCTCTTCTGGTTTACACCAGGACGCAGTGCAAGGAAATCGAGACGTCGCGTTACCTTGCGTCTAATGAAAATCAAGTGAACGCAAGCGCAAGTAAGCTAATTACAATGTTGATTTTAGGCTTGCGCTTGCGTCTGCGCTTTCCAATCCAGTTTCGCTTGATTAATCATCTTGAACAATGGGCAGTTTTCCCTATGGAATTCAAAATGTCCGAGCAACAAAAATAATAATAACAAGAATAATTTACATTTAATATAGCGCTATTTCTACTAAAAATTCAATAGCGCTTTACAATATTATTAAAAAGAAAAAGAAGTAAAAAAAAAAATAAGTAAAAAGAAAAACAAACTCGAAATTCGAAGATTTTCGATGAATTCTGCAGCTTTTCCTGACGAAAATATATATCCCATATATTATGAGGCAACTTCTAACTCTTTCCTGCAATCGGTGTATTTTCCATGCTCTGTGACAAAGTAACATTTCGGCTTGTCCAACGTAGCGTAACTAGGGAGAGTAGAACAATGAATGCGGGATTGGTGAATTGTAGCGAGGCGCGGATCTAACTGAATCAAATCAAGCCATCCCATGAATTGGTTTGAATCTGATTAGAATCAAATAAATCTAATCATCAAACTGGAAAGCAAAAAAGGCAAAAAAAAAAATCTACGGATAATGTTTGCCAATGAAATATAACTCACAGGAACAGCAATGGGATTTATGAGTGATTATTTTCAGCCAGTCAAACTGTTTCGCCTACGATTCTGTGTTATTTCGTCCCTGCTAGCAGAGGCCTCTTTCCCTTTGTATTCGCTGGGCTGATAAGCAAGGGGAAAGAGTTCTACGCTCACTCCCTTTGTTTTGCCGCCGTCCACAACCTTGGACAATAGACCTCCTCGGCTTGGAAGATCACGTGGCATTCCAATGAGTATTCTCTCTTTGTTTGGAATGCTTCCATATTCATATATCCTTCGATGCGTAGGAGCCGAAAAGGAAAGAGAGAATACTCATGGGAATGCCTACGGCCCTTGGGATGTATTGGGGTTATTGCCTCGAATCTCGGTAATTAAGGTTACTGAGAACCTTCGCGCACGTGTTCGAAAAAAAAAATCATACACGTCCTTAGTTTAACCAAAATATGTCAACCTGTATATCGTTGGAAAGCTTATAGAATGGACTAGCGAACTATGGCAAATATAAATCACTTATTGATACCTGTAATTTTTTTTAAAGCATTGATTAAATATTTTGGTGTGACATTTTCACGAGCTAACGTCGAACTGCTGGACGATTACTCCCAAGTAACATATTGTTTTAATCCTTGAAGGTGTTTCTCAAAAACCGTGTCTGCGATTTTTTTAATTTTGTTTAGTTCAAAAGTTATGCATTTTTGAAAGTTTTAGAGCGTGAAAATTCTACAAAATTTGACCTTTGGAATTTAAAAGTTCGATAACTTTTGAAGAAAGCAAAATTTTAAAAAACGAAGACACCGTTTTTGAGAAACACCTTTAAGGATTAAAACAATGTGTTACTTGGGGATCAAGGTCGAGCAGTTCGACAGCGTTATCTCTTGAAAACTCACACCCGAATTTTTAATAAAACCTTTAAAAAAAATTTATAATGAAAAAAGTATTTTTTTTTTGCCATGGTTCACTAGTCCATTCTATAAGCTTTCTAACGATATATAGGTTGACATGTTTTGGTTAAACTAAGGACGTGATGATTTTTTTTCCGAACACGTGCGCGAAGGTTCTCAGTAACCTTAACTCTAACGTAATTTGGCAAAGTTTTGTAGCACTTTACTTGTAGGGGAATAAGTTTTAGATTTTTCGTATTTTCTTTTAAAATAGACACCCCAAGTGTCAACAGTGTTACCATGGAAACGGTAATAAACATGCCAGAGCTTGTGGCAACCTCGCCCCCCAGGGTCTTGTGGATAATTTTCAAGATGGCGGTTGGTCGAGCACAAGACCCTGGGGGAGGCCGAGTCACATGACCACTGTTTGGAAACATCGGAACGAGGTTGTTCCTTTGTTTCGAAACGGTCATGTGACTCGGCCTCCCTCAGGCTCTTCTCCCGAGTCAACCGCCATTTTGAAAAACGACCGAGAAGACCCTGGGGATGAGGTTGAGGTTGTGGTTTTGGTCCTTCTTTATTATTACCAAGTTTTAAGTAAATCTAACTATCCCAAACAGTATCGCGATTCACCCTGCCACTCTGTGTTGTTGTGAGCCGTCAATATTTTGTGGAATTGACGGCTCAAAAACAGCTCGCAAAATTCAACTTTTTTCGCACGAATTTATGTTTCATTGCATTGTCAATAGTTAGAAATAACGTTTAGCTATATTTCTAGCAATATCTTATGGCAGAAATATATTTTTTTCGCCGAAAAAGATGGAAAACTGTATACAGAAAATGCTCGAGCTCGTGCGAAAAGCCCTTGTGATTGCGCGAGAGCACGCGTAAATGTAATGAGAATTGAAATTTCAATCGACAATAAATAACACTATTTCTTGCCATTTCCTCCAGAAAATCTTCAAGAATCGCGATACAATATTAATTACGATTTTGAGACGGCAATTCCACAAAATATTGACGGCATTGGAAGAAAATATTTTCTCCCAACTAGCCGTCAATATTAATTATACATAAACATTGTTGGCCTCTTTTGCACCAGTCTTGTGACGTCACGTTTCCTAATTTGCATAAAGAGAAAATGGCGAATATCTCTGTAACCAAGAGCTATGAACGCCAAATAAGCGACATTCTACCTTATTTTGAATATGCGATCAAATAAGCCATTAAAATTTCAGCCTTGAGGGGAACTACGCATTTACTTAGTATTATCTTATATCGTTACAGATACGACTAGGAGATGCGCTATCACCTTGTGTTTGCTCTAGTATGGGTTCCCTGTGTCTTGACAAGAGCAGATCCCAGGCCTCATGCGGACAGCAGCTCAACGACCACTACAGATTTCGTCACGAAAGCGAATGAAATAAAACAAAGCGATCACCAACCACAACAGAACAAGACGTACCAACAGAAGGGCGAATTTCCTCAACTAAGAAACCAATCATCCAAACAAACCGACCAACGACTCAAAGAAAGCGACCGGTCATTTCAACGAAACCACCAAATTTTACAACCCGATCTCCAACCACGCGATGGCCCACGACCATCTTTTGGACGCCGTCACCTACCGGGTGTTTTTACGAAGGGAAATGGCATCCACCAGGGGAGATATCTCGGGTTTTGACGGCAGAAACTGGTGCTATGGCGTTGTGTGTGAACGATCGGGTGGCATTATGCATTGGGATGACTTTCGATGCGGCACGACATTACCGACAACCGTGCCGACGACGTTCCGAGTGACTCCTACTACTTTCCGACGCTACACCACTGTGACTCCGACACGGGGGTGTTATCGCAAGGGGGTCCGATATCCCCCAGGGTCTATTATTGAGAATGGACGGAATAAGGGATGGTGTTTCAAGCGGTATTGCTCGCACACTGGGATGAAGATTGTACAAGACAATTGGGAATGTGGTCAAGTAACCACTACCCCTCCCCGTAAGGGGGGCTGTTATGTCGATGGCAAGTGGTACGCTCCTGGAAGTCAGATATCTAAAACCAAGCAGGGTGACTCGTGCTATGGGACTTACTGCTCGTACGATAATCGGGTCACTACCTGGACCGATCGGACTGCCGACAAGTCCCGACAGAACTACGAACCCTTGGACCGATTCCCCCTTTACAACACCGCGGTATGCGTGTTTTTACCAGGGAAATGGTACCCCCCGGGAAAGATATCTAGTGGATTTGACGGAAGGAACTGGTGTTACGGAGTGGATTGTGATAGAACTGGGGAATTACTATTTGGGACAACTTCAGATGCGGAACTCCAGAACCTACCACCCGACCACACCCAACAACACGTGGCCGCCCGACTGCGGTAAGAGCCCATCGGACTGTCACACACGCATCCAATTACTGGCCGAGTGCGTGCGATCACTACCCGAGGGCGTCCGAGTACTACCCGAGTACGTCCGAGAACTATCCGAGGCCGCCCGACCACTGCCCGAGGTCGCCCAACAGAACACCACCCGACTACAGCCAAAGTTCGCCGGACTGCTGTCCCACGCCGTCCGACTACTACCCGAGAGCGTCGATCACTACCCGAGCGCGCCCGACTACTGCACGAGGACGCCGTCCGGCAACCTTTTGGTACCACCGACTACATCATACCGACGTTTCACAACTATACCGCCTAGAGTGGTTGCTATGACAACGGTAAATGGTACCCACCAGGAGCTGACATATCCAAAGGTCAAGATGGTACTTGGTGTTATGGGCAAATATGCTCGAATGATGGGACGATTATTGTCTGGGATGACTGGAATTGCGTAACCACGGCGACTGTTACTATGACAACGGAAAAGCCCAACACTGCGGGCACGTGAACAAAAGTCGACGGCACAACTTGACAACACCAAAGTGCCCGCCAGGAAAACTACTCACCCTACCACAGCGAATGTCAGAACGGATATAGTGGTTGACGGATGCTATTATAAGGGGAAATTCTACGCGAAAGAGAAAGCGCAAATCCAAGTCGAGTTAGATGGGCGAAAGTGCGTAATGACATGCATTAACCATAAAGCCTCATGGGTAACACGCTGTGCCCAAACTTCCATACCGACCACGCCCTCGTTTCCCACCACGCCAGGCGGTTGTATCTACCAAGGGAAATTTTACCCTCCGGGAGCTCCTATTTCCAGGGATTATTCCGACGAAGGTTGCGAAATTGGTAAGAAATGCGGTCAGAATGGTTCAATTGAGACATGGCAAGCTCCATGTGACGGGCGAACAACCACGTCAACACAACAAAGACGTCCCTCCTCTCACTACCACGAGAACAGGGTGTTATCACAAAGGGAAATGGTATTCCCCGGGAGCCCTTATTTACCGAAGGTATTCAGACGAGGGTTGTGAGTCTGGTAAAAGGTGTGACGATAATGGTTTTATCGTCGGTGGGACGCGGCACCGCCATGTGACAAACCTACAACTAAACCATTACAGACAGGTACACCACACGGCACCGCCCGGGTGCTTCTACAATGGACAGTGGAACCCCCCTGGTAGTGACATATCAAGGATTTCACATAATGGATGCGAGTCGGGTCTAAGATGTACTAACACTGGACATATTATGGCTTGGGACGGTGTTGGATGTTTTAAGAGAAAGCCAACAACTCACAGATCGACACGTCCTCCAACAAACCCACCAGGGTGCTACTATAACGGACAGTGGTACGCGCTAGGAGCGATATCTCAAGAAGTTCCCACAATGGATGTGAGTCGGGTCTAAGATGCGCCAACACTGGACATATTGGCTTGGGACGGTGTTGGATGTTTCAAGCGAAAGACAACTCAAGACCGACAGAATCCCCAACATTCCCCCCACAACTCAATCAGGATGCTACTATAACGGACAGTGGTACGCGCCAGGGAGTGCTATCTCAAGAAGATCCCACAATGGATGTGAGTCGGGTCTAAGATGTTCAAACACTGGACATATATGGCTTGGGACAGCAAGGGATGTTTTAAACCCTCCCACGTACCCTCCCATCCTACCATCGGGGTGTTTCTATAACGGGCAGTGGTATGCACCGGGCAGTGACATCTCGCGAGCCTCCAATAACGGCTGCGAATCAGGTCTAACGTGCGCAGAAAATGGCCAGGTCTTAGCTTGGGATGGTAAAGGATGTTTTAAACATAAAACAAACAAGCAAGCTACCCAAACCCACCCTACAAACACCATCAGGTGTTATTACAAAGGAAATGGTACGCGCCTGGTACTCTTATATATAGGAGGTATTCAGACGAGGGTTGCGAGTCTGGCAGAAGATGTGATGAGAGGGGTTCAATTCTTGCTTGGGACGCCGCTCCGCCTTGTAAATGGCCAACGACGATGTCCACCAAACCAAACATATGTGAATGGCGCAACGGGATGTCACTACTGTGGCAAGTTTTATAAAATTGGGGAAACAATTGAAACAAGTGGATGCCTTGTTGTGTTCTGCCACGAATTGTATGGCGTACCCATGACTCGCCGAATGCTTCACTGTGACGTAACCACACCCTATGCAATTACAACGCCCTTTGGTTGCCATCACAACGGTCGGTGGTATCCGCCTAACTCTGACATTGAGAGGACCTCCCATAACGGCTGTGAGGCAGGAATGATATGTGATGCTACTGGGATGATCCTGGCATGGGACGGAGTAGGTTGCTTTAGACCTCTATCAACAGTACAACCTCCAACGTACAATAATCGTCCAAGCCCACGTCCGAAAACCTACACCATACATTTCCTAAAGCATTGGAAACCGGTCACCCAACAACATCGGGAACCCGTCACCCACGACATCGATAACCCCGTCACCCAAAGACATCGGAACCGGTCATCCAACGACATCGATAACCCGTCACCCAAAGACATCGGAACCGGTCATCCAACGAAATCGATAACCCGTCACCCAAAGACATCGGGAACCCGTCACCCAACGACATCGATAACCCGTCACCCAAAGACATCGGAACCGGTCATCCAACGAAATCGATAACCCTTCACCCAAAGACATCGGGAACCGGTCATCCAACGAAATCGATAACCCGTCACCCAAAGACATCGGGAACCCGTCACCCAACGACATCGATAACCCGTCACCCAAAGACATCGGGAACCGGTCATCCAACGAAATCGGAAACCCGTCACCCAACGACATCAGGGACTAGTCACCCAACTACATCGAAAATCCATACCCAACGACATCAGGGACTAGTCGCCCAACTACATCGGAAACCGTCACCCAACTACATCGGAAACCCGTCACCCAACGAAATCAGAACTGGTCACACAACGACATTGCGAGCCGGTCGTCCATCGACAACAGGATCAGGTCACCCAACGAAGTCAGGGACCCGTCGCCCGACATCTGAGATGGGGTGTTTACTACGAAGAAAGCTGTATTCACACGGTCGCGACATCTACCGTTCCTCTGACGGCTACGGCTGGTGTTTCGGCGCGCGCTGTAGCTACGATGGTAACGTGATTTTATGGGATGATTTCGACTGCGCGGACCACTTGACTGGAGTTGCTGTTAGGATCCATCGCCATCGAGTCCCCTTCAGAGGTGAGTGCTATTACCGAGGGCGGAAGTACAGGTCTGGGAGCAAAATATTTTACAAGTCCCTCAGCGGTATTTGCTACCAGGGCGTCTGCTCAGCCGGAAAAATACGAAACTGGAAGTCAGCGCTTTGTCCTGGGCTCGCACAACGTCGTACGCCGATCGGGAGATCCGCGTCACCTCCGAGCGTTTGTCGATATAAAGGCCGAGTGTATGCCGAAGATGGAATCGTGTATAGTAGGTCCTTGTACAAGACACTCGGGTTTGGGTGGTGTGTTGGTGCCAAGTGTGGAAAGAACGGACGGATTGTGACCTTTGGACCTGATGGGGGAACTGTTAGGGGTCCGATTGGCTACATGTTAGGGGTCCGATTAACTGCATTGGAAGTGGTCCAAACTTCTATACTCGAACGGGAATCGATTTAGATTAGTGGGGTGGTGTATGGGTGGTGTATGGGGGGGGGGGGAGTTGCAATGCTCATTTTAACTGCGAATCTCTATAATAATCTAAATAATCTAAATAATAAATGAATACAAATATAAGGTGGCTCAGTACCGTCTTCTTTATAGCGGGCAACACATCATTGCAATAACATCCAACATCTATCACTTGAGCACGGAAAAAATGGCCATTAAAATTAGGTAGGGGGTGGGGCTTGGGGTTTTCCCGTGATAAAATCAGGTTCCGTTCAAGTACAAATGGTTTGACAGCTTCCCTCTTTTGGCTAAGTATTCTCATCAGTTTTTCGCGCGCTACCCGATTGATACATACAATAGACCTTTTTCAAAAATGGCGGAAAGTTGCATGGAACGAGGCTGGAAATATGAGCATACATTACTGCTGCCCAGGGAAGCCTTAGCTGGTGAATGGAGACCGAAAACCGTTTAATGTCTAGTGTTTTCTGATTTTCTTTTCTTATCGGTCCCTATTCACCAGCTAAGGCTTCCTAGGCAGCTACCATGTATGCTCATATTTCCAGCCTCGTTTCCATGCAGTTTTCCGCCATTTTTGTCTAAGGGTCAGATCTCCTACTCCAACGGCCCGGACGCGCTTAAATGCTTGAGTAGTAACCAGACTCGAGTACTTATAATCTGACCCCGCAGTCATTTATGACTTTTTAGTATAATTACTCAAGTGATCATAAGAATTTCCGCGCGCTGATTGTTCGAGAGATTTGTTTTCTCCTGCTATATTCACCTACAGGTGATTATAACATTGAAAGGATTGGAGTGCGCGCGCGAGTTTTGTTATGATCGTGCAAAAATCCCCAAAAAAAACTTTTGGCCTAAAAACCTGTCTGAATCACTTGAGAAATGATACTAAAACAATTCGTCTCCGTGACTCTTCGCCGATACTCACGTCGCCTTCGGCGTCTAGTTGTTAAATAACCACAACCGTTTGTATCGCGTTGTGAATTTTTAAAACGGGGTTTGTTTTGGTTTTTGTGTGCTGCCAGTCAAACCATCTAAGCCAATCAGGTCCTTGCCCTGTTCCGCCTAGTGCAGTCGACTGGACTAAAATGCGCAGGGTGGAACAACGAATTTAGCTGTCACTCAGTGAGTGCTATATTAACGAAAAAGTGCGCTTATTTTAAACGGAGACTAGTATATCAGTGGCGGATCCAGATGGATTTCCAAGGGTACGACGGAACCCCCCTGAGCACCAATCAATTAGGATTTTCTTGTAAAACCTAGACCACACACGGACGAGCGATCATTTAGTTCCCGTAACAGTCTTCGAAGGAGTGAGAAGAAACGGCACCCCGCTCTGTAAACTGCTGGATCCGCCACTGTATATAGACATTTCTTAATAATTTTACGATCTTTGAGAATGTTTCTGTCCTTGGGGTAAGAAAATGAAATAACATGATAAAACTTCTTAACACATACATAGAACAGGGACGTAGCTAGGGGGCGGGGGTCGTGGGTACCTGTGACCCCCCTTTTAGAAGAAAAATACAGTAAACGTTAAAGGCATATCACCAACCGAGAGCCTTTGCGGACTTTTAGCCAATCAGAGCACCCGAAAAACAATGGGTCAATTTGAAAACAAAGAAAACGGGGCGCAAAGGCTAACGGTTGGTGATGGGCCTTTAAGAAAAAAAAATTGGTCAGCTGGAAAAGGGCACCAAACATTTGTACAAATGCCCCCCCCCCCGCTCCCCTGCCCTTCTTGGCTACTTGGCTACGCCCCTGTAGAACTTTCAATAAATGATTTTGACACAAATTTTTTGGCCTAGTGTTACTCGCCGATACATTCTAGCGGATCCTCTCTTAGCTATTTGTCGTCTTTATACAATTGGAACTGCTCTGTGGGAGATAATTATTAGTGCCTAATGGAGTTCATCCTTGTTTACAGCGTAAGTAACTTTTAATTATTTGCCGTCTATGACAAAATGGAAACCGCTCTGTCAGATGAATATTAGTAGAAACTGGCTCTCGGTCAAAGCTGCATGGAAATGAACATAAACTTTATGTATACTTCAGTCATCTTTTAGAGTTTTGAGGAGGGGTTATTATCACTAAAGTTTATAACTAAAGTTCATCACTTAGTTTCAGTAATATAAGTCATTCAAACTAGGTTTGGGAAAAACACTTGCTGATTACTAAAAAAACCACTAGGGCCAAATAGAGATAGGGTTAGGGACGGACCATTAAATACCTCCGGGGGGATTACTATGGATTGTACAGGCTATTATTTTCCTAGGTCAGAGAGGATTTTTTTTCGTGAGCAAAGCTGGTGCAGGATTTTTTTTTTTTCGGTGAGATTTTAGTTCTTTCTCTCGACGGCTCTGTATCAAATCTGGCTCAGGCGTCAATCTGGGAACATCCATTTGAGGGCCGTCGCTGATTGGCTGATTTAAGCGTTGGGGCATGCCTGAAAGGTCTTTCTCTCAGCGGCTGTGTATTAAATCTCGCGCATGCGTCAGTAACTGTCCCCAGAGCCCCCCCCCCCCCCCCCCCCCCCCCCCCCACCCCCGCTATACTTTTTGTTCATATAGTAATAAAGAAACCTGGAAATCAATTCACGGACTCGCTTCTTGTACATGATACAAGAGCGCAAGATACAATTTCACCCTAGTAGGAGGGGAAGGGCAGTAATGGTCTCATCACGTTCCCGCGCCTCCGCATTAATGACTCTCTTATAACGCAGCGCGTCAGGTGCTTGAGGTCGCGAACCTCGTTTGACGTCCCTTAGCAGCATTGAGAGTGCATTTAACGGGAGTTGATGAAACAGGGTAACGCCCCTTGATATAAGACCAAGGTTAATCCTGGGTTGCGCGTCGCATAGCATCCATACGAGAGGCCATAATTCATTCTCGGCCGCAGAGACAATCGGCGTTTTACCGAGTATCGTTTCTTTACTTGGATCCGCTCCGTGGGATAATAGTATCCGTAGACATTCAATATCTCTAACCACGTGTAGTGGAGTCCGCCCATTCTTGTCTTGCACGTTCACATCCGCCCCGTAACGGCATAAAATCTCTGTAGCGGTCACCCTGTGTTGTTTATCACGAGCATACTGTGCGTAAACCAGCGGTGTTGCGCCCCATTTACTGCCCAGTTCTAGTCGCGCTCCACGTTTGCAAAGCGCCTCGATTACTTGAACACGTCCATCAAGCGTTGCCATAGACAACGGAGTCTTACTCATGCAGTCTTGTACATTAATATCCGCACCGTGGTCTAAAAGTAGGTCTACGCATGCGCGTGATTGAGCGAAGTGAAGTGGGACGTAGCATGACACTGCGCAGTGATTAGAGAAGTACAGACCGGATATAACGTCATTGTAATCTATGCTGTAAAGACATTCCTTCCGATTAGGGTTGGCACCATTTGAGCACAGCCAGTGCACAGTCTCCACGCGGTCACGTTCAACTGCGGCGCGTAAAGGCGGGATGTAGTAGTCTGGGCACGAGTCCCGCAGACGTCCGCGGCAGTTGAGATCTGGAACTGTTAAGACAAAATGGTGAGTTGAGCCTGTCACAAATAGAAACAAAGTTTACATGCTGAAAAGTAGGGTTTCAGTGTATGCGTCTGCTAAGATACGTGCGAAAGGAAGCGTCCATCATTTATATAGCCTGCGAGCCGGCTCTCCAGTGGGTTTTCCAGAGAAAAATTCGTTAGGGCGTGCGCGGGGTTCCTGTGGCGTCGGGATTCCTGTGTCGCGGGGAGAGAGAAGTGACACAGGAATCCCGCGCGCCAAAAAATCGAATATCCGAAAAAACCCACTGGAGAGCTCCCCGCGCCAAAAAAGTCGAATATCCCGAAAAAACCCACTGGAGAGCCGGCTAGCAGGCTATCATTTATAGGAGTACCGGGGCTAGCTAAAATGCAACAAAACTACCGGCATGCAGCGCGTGCATTCATTGTCGAGAAAAGTTGATTACTATTCATTCAACAAATTTTCCCGCTTCTGATTGGTTGAGCGCCACCGGCGAATTCTTGATGTTTGTAACGGCGAGCGCCTTATTCCATCGATGACGTCAAAGATTGGATAAGTTGAAAAATTATTGCTCGCGCGACGTCACGTACTTGTAGGCAGGCTAGCAAGCTACCTGCTATCTCAAAGACGTAAAGCGGGGAAATTCAATTTGAATGAATAATAAAACAATTAAAGCTTGAATGAATAATAAACAATAATGATTCCGCTTTCGTATGATGTGGAAAATTATTCAGGTCTCGGGGGTGTTATTCACCTCCGTCTTCGGCCTCGATGGATAACAACCCCTCGATCTGAATAATCTCCACGTCATACTCAGCAGAATAGAGTCCTAAAGTGTGACGAATTTCAGATTTAGTCCCGGATAATGAAAGACCACTTCGAAGATTTATGTATTCAGCGGGCCATATCTCGGTCGTGTTTCAACCGATTCACCTCATTTTTGGTGTGTAGCTTTCAATCGATATGCCCTTTCGAAATCAAGGAACAAATATTGCTCAATCGAAAATTTGTTTTTGTGACGTCATCACTTTAGGACTCTATTCATTAATTGCTAAACATTTTTAATATTAGTCAACATTCTTGAAGAATCAATGAGCATTTATTGGGGAAGAAGATGGTATGAAAAAAAGATCAAATATATCATCTAGCCCGGTACTTCAGGACTATGGACAATCCCTCAAAGATACCCGGAGTTCGAATGATCACAGCGAATTTCTGCAGAAATCCATCCATGGGAAAAACTAAAGTGTTCGGAAGTGTTCGGATTTCCCATGGCTATCAATGTTATTCCGAACCCTTCCAATGCGCGGGAATTTTTCCCATGAATGGGCTTCTGCAGATATTCCCTGTATTGATTGAGACCCGTGATCTCTTGTTTTGCACTAGAAAATGTTAGCAAGAAAGGCTCCGATTACCCATAAAAAGCTGTATTTGTGAGCTTCATAATTCAGTTTTCTATAAATCAAATTCTTACAACATTTTCTCATTTGTGAACTAATTATTTCGGGAACAGCGTGATCTGCCGAAACTGGATGTTGAAGATGTCTCTGGTTCAAGATTAGGCTGGTTTCTATATAAAGAAAAATACCAAACATGCCATACGCAGTAGCGGCTTAGATTTATTGAACTCCCTCATGCCTCGGAGAAGGGTCATGACAGCTCAATGTTTACGGGATTTGACCGTGATATGGGATTGAAATGAATTACTCCAGAATTCGCCTAAAGGTTTTTATCTATGTCTTTGCTGCCTATTCTATGGAAAGGAACATGCAATAGGTTCGAGTTGTTATCATGGGACGTTCAAAGAAACTCAAGCTTCGTCAATATTGCAGCCATGTTGTCTTGTTACATCCCGTAATTGGAGGTTGCTTGCTCATTTTAAAGGAGAACCTGAATCATTTCACATGCGGTAAGTTTCTCTATGGTAAGCATTGGGCATGTTTTGAAGTCAATCTTGATAATTTCGCGTTTGCGATTGTCGAGAACACCAGTGAAAATTCTGTGTAATTTCAGTTTACAAGTAAATTATATTGAATGCTCCGAGCCCGCTAAAATTCCAGCAAGGTCATTTCTCCATGTTAAATCGTTGTTGATTGTTCTCAACCAACCAAGGGTATCATCAAGAAACGATTAAACTAGCCATGAAAATTCGCTGATCATATGAATTATACTATTGATAGTACAGGAAAATGGTGCAGGATTTATAGTGAATTGTGCAAATTAGGGAAACAAGCATGAAACTTGGCAGACTGATAGAGTTTCATACGCTGAACATTTTTAGAAGTGGAGCCACGCCCCAACATGGATACTTCCAGTTTTATAGCCATGGAATTAATTATCGTAAATAATTTTTAAAACAACAGTTAACGTTTATCAAACGCTGTAAAACTTAGGACTGTGATAAAGCAAAGGACGATCAATCATCACACATACAGAACCACACCCTTCGATGGATACTTCCAGAGATATTAGCGCTTTATCCAAATATAAGGAAAATGACCACAGAAAAACTGTATGGGGCTAGATGGTTTGAAATTTTGTACATAGAATGTCTTAAGTAATGCAAGAAACTTGAGAGGTGGTGCCACGCCCCAAAATGGATACTTTGCAGCTTTGCAGCAATGGAATTTGAATATCTGAAATATGTATTTTTAGAAACGACACTTGACGTCTCTCAAAAGTCTTGAAATTTGGAAGCATGATAAACAATCGCATTCGGTCATTATGCGTACCGGGCCACGCCCATTGATGTCAACTTAGAGAGATATTAGCGCCGGATACAATTTTATAGAAAACGACCACAGACAAACTGTATGTGGCTAGACTATTTTGAAATTTATTACATAGGATGTATTTACCACTGGCAAGTGCCTTGAGAGGTGGAGCCACGCCCCAAAATTGATACTTCCAGCTTTTCAACCAATGGAATCTATCTTAAAATCTTTTAGAAACGTCTTAACGTTTAGTTTCAAAAGTCATGAAACTTAAAACAGCGACAAGGGAAAGTACAATCGTTCATTATATGAACAGAGCCACGCCCATGATAAGTATTTCCAGAGATTATAGTACTGAATACAATTATTAGCAAAATGGCCACTGAGAAACTGCATGCGGTCAGTCTTGTTTGAAGTTTGCAACGTTGAATGTGTTGAGCGTTTAATTAAATTCGAGAGGTGAAGCCACGCCCTAAAACGAATACTTCCAGTTTTGCAGGAATGGAATTTGTGTATTACAGTTCCAGAGAAGTATAAAACTGGCCAATTAGAAATGGGTGTGGTTCTGTGTGTCCTTTGGATGATCTCCAACTAAGTTTCATGATGTTTGAGAAACTTTTAAGCGTTGACCGAATTAATTAATAATGACATGCATTTCACATTTACATTTCACTTTTTCTTATTACTGCCCAATTCAGTTTAATTTTTTCGCCAAAGTTTCAACTTCTTTCTTTCTTGTCTAAGTGCGACTCAACTTCAACCCTGTTGTGTATTTTGACACTGAACGATCAGCTACTATTATATAATTTTTAAAGCAAATTTCAGATTCTCTGCCAAACATGATCATGTGATTTACTCTCAGTGAATCTCATGTTCAATAAAACAAATAGCGAAGAAAACCGTCTACGATATCATGAAAGAAAATGAGCCTCTGTTTCACTTTCTGTCAAACTTTTTTTAAATACTTTTTTTACTTTTCTTTTCATCGAGGTGTGACTGTTTTTAAAAATATGGTATACATATACACACTACTCAGGGTACTTAAGGCATGGGTCCAAAGCAAATCCAATATGGCGGACGCAAAACCAAGGGGGGTGGTCTATCTCTTAATGCATTCATATATGCTTATGAATGTTGTTGAATATAAATTGCATTTGGCATTCTAAACCACCTTAACGATATTTGGTCTCCATAGCAACAAATCTCGTAACCTTTGACCTTAAAATAGATTTTTGTATAACCTCTTCGGGAGGGTATAGGAAGACGATAATATTTCGTATTCTTTTTGGTGATATTAGAAGACCATAGTGGTACACAAATAAATCAATGAGGATGGCTGGAAATGTTATTTACAATCATGGTTTTTACTGGTATGTAATTTGATACTTCTCATTATCTCGAAATCAGAATTGCTTGGACAGCCATCCTCATTTGAATTGTATTTTACATCCGATAGTCAACATTATAAACCACTTTCGAAAAAGGGCCAAACTGATTTACCATGCCTCCCGAGGCTTCAAAGAAAATAAGGCCTTTGTCACGCTCTGCCAGGTAACGCAATCGGTTACCATGGTTACAAAATATTTCAGAAGAATTGTCCCAACTTGAGGAACAACCTTAACGAATAAGTGTTCGTGCTAGATGTTTTCTCTTCCTTGCAGAATTTTTTTAAGTATTTTTTAGCATTTTTGCTGTTAGACCCGTGCCTTAAGTCCCCTGAGTACAAAATAACACAGGCAAACTTAAACAACCTTTAAAAAGGTTGTTTAAGTTTGCCTGTGACTGTGTTATTTTGTAGTGTGTATATGTATACCATATTTTTTGGGGAGATTCTTCCAATATAAAAAATAGACCGGCTTGACATGGCCAGTTCTCAGTGGTCAGTTTAAATGTCAATTGGATCAGCGCTATTATCTCTGGAAGTACAAATGAAAGGGCGTGCCTCTAGGTGTATATCGACCGAATGTACTTTGCTTGATGTTGGTCATACGTTTCAAAATTTTTGAGGAGACGTGTTGTTGTGTAAGTGTTTCTAGATATATATTTTTAAATATAAATGTAATGGTGTTGTCATGACGTTACGTATTGTTTCTAAATACATATATCAGATAATAAATTCCATGACTGCAAAACTCTGGCGTAACAATTATGGGGCGTGACTCATAGAAGTATCCATCAAAGGGTGTGGTTCGGTGTCCATAACGATTGATTGTCCTTTGTTTTATCACCGTGCTAAGTTTCACAGCTTTTAAGAAACGTTAATTGCTGTGCTTAAAATTATTTACGATAATTAATGTCATGCCTGTAAAACTGGAAGTATCCATTTTGGGGCGTGGCTCCACTTCTCAAGGCACTTGCAGTAGTAAATACATCCTATGTACCAAATTTCAAAATAGTCTAGCCACATACAGTTTGTCTGATGGTCGTTTTATATAAAATTGTCTCCGGCGCTATTATCTCTGTAAGTTGACATGAATGGGCGTGGCCCGGTATGCATAATGACCGAATGCGATTGTTTTATCATGCTTCCAAATTTCAAGACTTTTGAGAGACGTTAAGTGTCGTTTCTAAAATACATATTTCAGATATTCAAATTCCATTGCTGCAAAGCTAGAAGTATCCATTTTGGGGCGTGGCTCCACTTCTCAAGTTTCTTGCATTACTTAAGGCATTCTATGTACAAAATTTCAAAATCATCTAGCCCCATACAGTATCTCTGCGGTCATTTTTCTTATATTTGGAAAAAGCGCTAATATCTCTGGAAGTATCCATCAAAGGTGTGGTTCTGTATGTGTGATGATTGATCGTCCTTTGCTTTATCACAGTCCTAAGTTTTACAGCGTTTGATAAACGTTAACTGTTGTTTTAAAAATTATTTACGATAATTAATTCCATGGCTATAAAACTGGAAGTATCCATTTTGGGGCGTGGCTCCACTTCTAAAAATGTCCAGCGTGTGAAACTCTATCAGTCTGCCAAACTTCATGCTTGTTTCCCTAATTTGCACAATTCTGCACCATTTTCCTGTACTATGAACTCAAATGACTATTGAACCTGTTCAAATTATGCGTAACACTCTTGAAGCCGATACCACCACAGAATGACAAATATATCGTATTTATGTATCCTGACCGATGTCGCAATACTATAAGTTTTTGAGAGTGCAGATTAAACAGAGATCGCTTTGAGTGAAATACGTAATAAATAACAATATTTCGCCATCAATTTTTCTTGCATAATTTGCAATGCTGGGCTCCTCTTTATGTGCTATAGAAAAATATCGAGCTCATTTCTCCATCTTAGTTTTAGCATGATTTTAACCAGTAATGATCCAGCTGTTAATTTGTTAACATTTTCTTGTGTTCAAAATTCGCTAACATAACTAAAACTTTTTTTCATTGTAGTACTTTGTGATTTTTGTTACACGTGCAGGTCTTTGACGACTTTTAGTATCAGTAATGTTGACATATTTCATCCATCTTATTTTTCCAGATCTTATGAATTGTACCAGGGGCATTTTCACACCATCAATGTTGTGTTTCTAACTGTGACAGAATATGCAACTAAAGAGCTGTAGGGATGGCCTCTAGGCAGGATAGGGGTTTGGTGTTTTGAGAGAATACCTTATTTGTAATTGGAAGTGTTTCTCTAGCGTCTTAAAAATGACTTGTTCTGCCAAGAAATAAACTAAAAAAAATTCAATTTGTCGTTCGTCGTAAATTTTGTAATATTGATTGTGGCAGTCGTCCAGGGCTATAAACCTCGATGGGTGGGTGAGGGGGTCTTCAAGGTTTTAAAAGAATGTATGTAAAATCATAAATTACGTTTTCTTATGAATTCAGCAATGGCTTTTCTATGGTAGTATATCGTATGCTGTACAAGCTGCATGCTATCATCGTTTGAAACAATTTCCGTAACACTGCTCGTAACATGGCTTAAAAGTGGAGTCAGAACATGTCCTGTCGACATCTCGTTTGTTGCACACACAACACTAGAGCTTATCGTAGAAATTTTTTGAATTACAAAATAAAGAAAAAAGAAAAGTGCGAGCTGAAAACTTCGCGCCATTATGTCAATTCCGACTAAAACGATGGAATTGGCAATTAAAGCGCCCGGAACCACATTGAATTGGTCAGCGGATTCGTGCATGCGCAGTACAGAAGTCCTTGCTACTGCTATACCCAGCAATGTTATATTTTCTCGTTAAGGTCTTTCAGCCAAGCGGCCCTCTTCAGAAACTGAAGTGACAAGGTGAATACAGATAGTACATTATCCATCCTGCTTACTCATTAGCATTAATTAAGATATGGAGAGTCACCCCCTCACGAGCAAGCTCGTAGGGAAATGCCAATGAATAAGCAGGTAAGCTGGTTCGCACCAAGTGACACATTAGCACACATTATGCTATCTTAAATTAAATGCTGATGACGTCATCAGGATAGATAAATAATAAAAGCAGTTATAGTAAATCCCTGGAGAAAACTATCTGTCAATAAATTCAAAACGGGATACCTGTGCGTATGGGAAAGGGAACCACCCTGTTGAGACCATGGAGGGGGAGTGGGGGGGGGGGGGGGCTTATCTTAGTTTGCTAATCCAGGTCGTCTCTCTTTCTAATATATAGATTTAGCCACTGGCTAAAAGCGGAGCTCCCGTTTATAAATTTTCTGTGCGAATGAAAGGGATTCCCATGTGTACATGGTTATACTATAGGCTTTTTAAGAAAAAATGTCTCTTGATATGTATACAACAGTGTTTTCTTCGGTATGTTGCTGCATTGACACAATACAAATACGGGACGAAAATAAGCATCCTGTCGAGTGAGATGACCTTCTTCCGAAAAATTAAGGTATTAATTCCTCCAAATGGAATGATTCAAAAGTGCAATAATAAAAGAGAATACTTTTTTAAGCATAGATTGCGTCGTCGATGACGTCATATCCCCTGACCACTTCATTTTGCTCATCTGGTGACCTAGACTACACTACCCAAGTTTCGTTGTTTTAGAGTTCTTCCTTTCGCGAGATATTAATTTTTCAGGCATAGATGACGTCATCGCTGACGTCATATCACGTGACAACTCATTTCGCTCATCTGGTGACCTAGACTACACTACCCAAGTTTGGTTGTTTTAGAGCCTTCCCTTCACGAGATTTTAATTTTTCAAGCATAGATGACGTCATCGATGACGTCACATCACGTGACCACTTCATTTCGTTCATCTGATGATCTAGACTACACTACCAAAGTTTGGTTGTTTTAGAGCCTTCCCTTCACGAGATATTAATTTTTCAAGCATAGATGACGTCATCGATGACGTCACATCACGTGACCACTTCATTTCGCTCATCTTGTGACCTAGACCACACTACCCAAGTTTGGTTGTTTAGAGTCTTCTCTTCACGAGATAATTATTTTTCAATCACTGATGACGTCATCGATGACGTCACATCACGTGACCGTGCTACAGCACCCCCCCTTGTGGCATAGACAAAATGTCCCAAGTATGGCTGTCTTAGCATGTTCCCTTGAGGAGATATAATTTTTTCTTTGCATACCACAGGGTTCCCATGTGTACACGGACGGCGGACGGCGGACGGCGGACGGCGGACGCTATAGGTTAATACCAGAAAAATAAAGAAAAAATCATATCTCCCGAAGGGAAGCTTCTATAGAAGCCAAACTTGGACAAACTTTCAAAGACCATAAGAGGAACTCTACACCAAAGTCACGTTCCCTCACGCCATCAATGACGTCATCAAAATGATCCATAATGCCGTGTGACGTTCAAAAATCAAGTCGATGGTATAACGTTTTTTCCCTTAGGTATGGTGCTCCGCTTGCGCGGGCCTTCGGCCCGCGCTGGAGCTCCGCTAAAATATTATTGAAAAGGAACCACCGCATATAACTAGAAACTTAAAGCAGTTATGAAGTGATAGGCTATGTTGTTTAGCTTGAGCATATAACGTTGATTCCTTCTTTATATTACGATGTCCGATATACACTCCTTACAGCCTGGTTTCCATTAATAGTCTTATCTGTCTTATCTGCCGCATCAGTCGACCGTGAAACAATAGAATAATTCCAATTTCCATTGTTTCACGGTCGACTGGGACGACTGTATTTCAGTTTATTTGCTCGGTTAAGCTATGTTGCTAATTACCACGATTATAAATATGTATATATCAATTTTACAATCAATGTTACGACTTTATGGAAACCAGCCCTTAGATTCTGGGTCGTGTTGCCTACATATTGTATAGGCCGCATAACACCCACAATTTAAAATCCATATAGTCGTATCGGTCGTCCTAGTCGTACAGTCATAAATATTTATTTTTTTATACGAGTGAGAAGACTGAGTATCAGCCAACTCAGTCGTATCACAATAGCAAGGCCGTAGCTAGAAATTTTTGTCTGGGGGGGGGGGGGGGGGGGGGGGGGGGAGGCAAGCCTTGGTCATTCTTTGTATTTGCTGGGGGGGGGGGGGGGGGGGGGGGGCTGGGTGGGAGAGGAGTTTCCCGTCTAAGACGAGTTTCTCGCCTCGAACATGGTTCCCTGTTCTTCTGTGATAACGCGAAAATAAATTTTGGAATGAGAAACTTTAGGCTGACAACAAGCAAGTGTTTCTGAGTAGAATAGACATAAGACAGGAACTTTTGCTGACGAGAAACTCGTCTCTGACGAGTTTTCCGTCTCTAGTGTGAATACTGCCATAATACAGTCGTCCGAGTCGTTTTTCCCTTAGGTATGGTGCTCCGCTTGCGCGGGCCTTCGGCCCGCGCTGGAGCTTCGCTAAAATATTATTGAAAAGGAACCACCGCATATAACTAGAACTTAAAGCAGTTATGAAGTGATAGGCTATGTTGCTTAGCTTGAGCATAAAACGCTGATTCCTTCTTTATATTACGATGTCCGATATACACTCCTTACAGCCTGGTTTCCATTAATAGTCTTATCTGCCGCATCAGCAGTCGACCGTGAAACAATAGAATAATTCCAATTTCCATTGTTTCACGGTCGACTGATACGACTGGGACGACTGTATTTCAGTTTATTTGCTCGGTTAAGCTATGTTGCTAATTACCACGATTATAAATATGTATATATCAATTTTACAATCAATGTTACGACTTTATGGAAACCAGCCCTTAGATTCTGGGTCGTGTTGCCTACATATTGTATAGGCCGCATAACACCCACAATTTGGTTTCCATATAGTCGTATCGGTCGTCCTAGTCGTACAGTCATAAATATTTATTTTTTTATACGAGTCGTACGACTGAGAAGACTGAGTACCAGCCAACTCAGTCGTATCACAATAGCAAGGCCGTAGCTAGAATTTTTTGTCTGGGGGGGGGGGGGGAAGCCTTGGTCATTCTTTGTATTTGCTGGGGGGGGGGGAGAGGCAAGCCTTGGTCATTCTTTGTATTTGCTGGGGGGGGGGGGGGGTCTGGGAGGGAGAGGAGTTTCCCGTCTAAGACGAGTTTCTCGCCTCGAATATGGTTCCCTGTTCTTCTGTGATAACGCGAAAATAAATTTTGGAATGAGAAATTTTAGGCTGACAACAAGCAAGTGTTTCTGAGTAGAATAGACATAAGACAGGAACTTTTGCTGACGAGAAACTCGTCTCAGACGAGTTTTCCGTCTCTAGTGTGAATACTGCCAATAATACAGTCGTCCGAGTCGTATAAAAAAAAAACATAGGACGACTGATACGATCGACCATATGGAAAGCAGCCTTTAGGATTCAAACCCGACTTAATTAGCATGTACGACGACTTCCCACAACAAAGAAAATTAGAACACAGCGCAACAGGTGAACCGGCGGGATATGGAGAAAGAAAACTGACCGCAAAAGAAGACAGTTTATCAAGTAGGAATTTCTCACAAGAATGTTATAATTTCCAGAGAATAATCATTGAAAGAACAATTTTACAGATTGTTTTGCGACAGATGCTAAGAAAATTCATTGTTTTGTTCGTGACAAAGAAACAGATCCCGTCGGGGTGTTTGAATTATTTGTCTCTTGCTCTATAGGGAGCACCAACTCTGCGTCAGTATTGTCGTATGACAGTAGGAATGAAGGATTATCATCGAAAAGATCTTTGCCAGCTCCTCGAGCAGGGAGCCGGAGGCTAAAATTGATT
Organism: Scolanthus callimorphus; assembly: GCA_033964015.1. NCBI lineage: Eukaryota > Metazoa > Cnidaria > Anthozoa > Actiniaria > Edwardsiidae > Scolanthus > Scolanthus callimorphus. The sequence goes on from JAWWUD010000248.1 coordinate 46,816, forward strand.
TAAGTGGTTTCACTTATGTGATCAATTAATCAGCTATTCTATTGATTTGACAACTTGTAAACATTGACATTTCACGGCAAAAACGAGGGACAACCTTGTTATGAGCCTCTTCAAAGTTCTCTGAATAGAATGTGCTTCAGCAAGTGTAATAACTAAATGTAAATAAAAGACCCTTGACATATCTGTCTTAGCAAGCATGTACAAGTCTATTTGCCAAATCGCCGATAACAATTACTATCCAAACAGTATTAAAAACCCAAAGATGTTTTATAATAGGAACATCCCGGGTGCTATGTTATTTACCTATAAAATGTCTGCTGTAATAACAACTCACCAAATTCATGGAGTGCTTTTAGACATCTGAGCGCTCCCGCGTAAGCTGCCTCGACCAAAGCATCCTCTAAATCACCGATTTGAAAATCGTGGAAATCTCCGCTTGACTGTTCTGTAGTACTTGAGTCCCCCTTCAAAGATATTTGGGCTAATATTTCAGACACCTTTTCTATGTCATCAGAAATAACCAGATCCAAAAATTTGTCCATCGCCGTACGAATATGGACGGAAATCTGACAGTATATCTGAGAGCAAGAGCTTACAACGCGGGTTAAAACCAATACTAATTTGCAATTCAATCGGTAATTTAGTACTTCTTTGTTTGTCAGTCACTTGCCATGTACTGCAGCCAATCAAATCGACTCTTATTGTGTGCGGGTTTTCCCTACAACATAAACAGATGGTGCTCTTGAAACAAAGCCGAGATCTTGGGTGATAGGACACAATGATAGACGCGAGTTTGGTTATTGTGGGGTTGAATTGGTTGATAAAGGAAGCTTTCTTGGTCTCGATAACTTGCAATGTGGAAGACAAAGAGGGCACTATCGCTAGAGTTTTGTTAGTGTAAGAATCAATAACACGAAAAGATCTATGAAATGCTTCACGGCTGTCTCCTGATAACAAAGCAACCACGTGCGTCAATATACGCAAAAACAAGGATGAAGTCCATTAGTCTCTAATGTTCCTCTGACAGAGCGGTTTCCATTTTGTCATAGACGACAAAGAATTAAAAGTTGCTTACGCTTGAAAACAAGGATGAAGTCCATTAGTCACTAATAATTATTCCTCTCATAGAGCAGTTTCCAATTTGTCATAAGGCAACAAATAATTAAATTTCAAAAACAATGACGAAAATCAGATCCGAAAATCACTTTTAATGTTTTGTTGTTATCACTGAGATTAAAAAAGCGAAAGAAAAACTGTTGCTCCAAGGTCTCGAGAAATGGGAATTTATAATGATTCATGAAGCTGATATTTTTTTCATTTGACTCTGAAGATTACCTCCGCTAAGGTTGTCGAAATGCAGTAACAACCAACAATCCTTCTCAGGACTACTCTCACACGGATGATTATTCTGCTTCCAACATTAACTCACCTGGTTTCAGACCATTCACTTTATTACAAAAAAAAGTTGAGGCCATGGTGCATATGTGTCGATACGTGAAAGCAACCATGGTATTTAAAATACAATGAAATTTCCGCTCCTGGTAAAGCCTAATAATTGGGGTAGCTTTTGGCACTTAATAAACCTCAAAATGACTTTGGTACTTACTCCTATTACATTATGAACCACATATCATCAAACAAAACATCAGAAACAGCACTACTACTCTTCCCAGTAGACCGTTACACCTCTCGGTTTTTCAGCCCGCCTGCGGCTGTATAAATTGATCGTGTGATCACTTTTTTGTACACGTGATGAGTTGCTCATGTACCACGTGATCAATGTTTATGGGCGGGCGTAAACTTTGAGAATTCATTGTTTTTCTGCATTCCAAAGAAGTCTACGCCTAAAACGGTTGATCACGTGGTACATAGCAACCCATCACGTGGTACAAAAAGTTGATCACACGATAAATTTTAGACAGCCGCCGGTGGCAGAAAAATCGAGAGGTGTAAAGGTCTACTGGGAAGAGTAGTAAGTAATCCCAAATGAAAAAGAAGGGTAAAGTTTGGAATGTATATGATCACTGGATGTCAAGTACAATAGGTAGTCATGGAAAAGATTTTTCACGTTCCCTGTTTGCCTAACCACTTTTCAATAGCCCATAGACCAAATCGGCTAGTGACGTTTACATCCCAATTCAGATCATGTCAAGGGCGGGGGGGGGGGTGGGGGGGGGGGGGGGGGGGGGGGGGGGGGGGGGTATTAGGGTTTGGGGGAGGGGGGGGGGGGGGATTAGGGTGGCTAGCCACCCCCCTTGTTCTCATATTTCTTGTAAAAACCTTAAGATTAGCCACCCCCTTGGTCTGAACTCTATACGAGCCACCCCCCTTCTTAAGGGTCTGCATCCGCCACTGCATGTGATGATTCTTTTGGGTGGATACAATGTCAAATGTTCTCACTCAACTTGAGTGTATGTGCAGAACTAACAAAAGTTTCCACCTAAAGAAATGATCACATGATCTGAACTGGGTGGCAACAAGATGTAAATAGACAATAGATTTGGTCTACTATTGTTTCTTCACTGTTCAAATGATAGCCATAATGCCTCTTTGCCATTTAATGTAGTTTACCAATGTGTAGAAATCCATCTTTCCTTCCCTGGAATGAATTCCTTTTTTATTTGGTTCATTTTGCAATTATGGATATATCCCTCCATAGATCCATTTAACTCAGTCATGCACCAACCCAATTTGGTACTCATTTCGTTTTTTACATAAAATATTTTACTCATCTGCTCTGCTTCAGTCTTTCCCAGCATCTTCTTTTTTTGGCTCAGAATTTTTTATATCCAAGTCTACTGAAATCTTCTTTAGCCATTAATTCTCTGTCAAGAAAATTAATCACAAAAAAATATATTAGCCCCCCTCTTCCAGAAGTGGATATTCTGGTTGTGTGACAGTGCTGACAAGAAATAAATGAGTTTATATTTTTCCTAGAGGGCACAGTAACAACTCTGCATTCTGATTGGTTCTTAGAGCACACACATGCGAGGGCAATGATATCTTACAGTTATCAGAAAAATTGAATTTTTTCAAACTTTTAAAAATGTCTAGTGATTTCCGTAAAAAAATTGAACAAGCTTGCTCTATTAATCAACAGATGACTGACCTTTCCATCCGACACTCCAGATATGCTTTGGACTCCTCTCGACAGGCATAGTTAACATTCTTATTATTCTTTAGA
>JAWWUD010000249.1:0-49999 GCA_033964015.1 Scolanthus callimorphus
TATTCAGTGAAATTCGCAAAATCGCTACCCTTTTATATAATTTGAACTTCAAACCCTACCTCTTTCGGGCGGAGCATCCCCACCCCCCGTAGACAAAGTTTCTCGTCCTTGGTTCATGTCACTAGAGTGCTATAATAGTACTTCGAATAAGAATGTTTTTATCTCGGTGTGCAAAGCAATAAATTTGCAACTTGTATGCTTAGTGTCAGAATGATAGGGAAGATATGAGAGTTTATTTTTTAATTACCGATCTTTAGTGACTAATTAAAGAGACCCGATGTGCTATTTACTTTTCTATGTCCTTTATGTCATCAACCTGTTCCAATAACTTTAGATTTGTTCCAAAACCTAGTTCTACATGTCACTTTTTATAATTATAGTCCGGCGTTACAAGGCAGAATTGAAGGGTTTTTTGTCGTACGATTGTTTCGGCTGGACAAACAAGCTTTCTTCAGGAGAATACATAATGCCATGCATGTGACTTATATAAAAAGTGAAATATAATAATGACGTATGATATGACACTGGATTACAATAGGGAAAAATAATATGAATAAGTAACTCTAAAACTAAAAACTTATAGTCATCTCGTCAACATTGCCGTTATAATGCTAATGTGGCAACCGTAGATTGAATAGCGCCCTTTGTTCTGTGAACCAATCGATCTCTGGTTGGCACATTAATAACAATGGATGACGTCAGCGTGAACAGCGCTATAGCCTTGCGAATTGAATCGCGATTAGTCATTTGGCCACAGCAGGTGTTGGGGGCTAATCAGACGTCGAAAGGTGGCTAACAAAGCCGAAAAAAGCCGCGCAATCTTGTGCGAATTAATTGTTCTGGAGTTAGTACATACAACGTGAGCGTGAAATGATATGACTACATTCATCATGCAAATGCCTTTAGCAAATACCTTGGTTCAGTACGGTGTAAGTCTGTAATCTCATTGTATTGAGTCGAGGAGATCATCTATCTAGTTCTTGATAAAGGTGTTTTTACACTTACAATCCAGAACAAGCTCATTCGTCACTAAGAATTTGGGGGACCACTGTAAAACATGTAAGTAATGCATGCTGATGACTTAGCGTTAGTAAACATATTTTCTCGAAAATAACATAAATAAAAAGGTGCCTTCCAGCAAAGATACTGCGGAGGTGAGCGCAGTGATTTGAAATTCAGATTCAGTTTATTTATCACACCTTAGCCTGCTCGCAGGCGTTGGAGAGTAGTTTTAGGTCTTGCCACAAATCCAAGATGGCGGCCAAGCCGGGCCAAGCGAAAGCAAACTCGCGTTTCTCGACCTAAAACTACTCTCCAACGCCTGCGAGCAGGCTATTATCACCTGAAAAAAGTATATTTAACAATCGGAATTTATATTATATATTAATAAATCAATTATTTTTCTCGGCGAGGAAACGCATAAAAAACACTAAATACTAGTATTGAAATTCACAACGTTTTGTTCAGAAGCAAGCATTATACAAAACAGTAGACAAAAACATTACGAAAGTGACAACAAGCAAAGTAGCGTGAACACTAAGGAGAAATGTTTTCAATCTAGATTTTTTTTAGTGATTCTAACAATGTGTGACCAAAAATGTGGTTGCTAGAAAGTCTGAAACCTATTGGCTTTATTTTAGCATCTTTTGAAAGGTTTCATGCAAGTAGTGTGTTTATCCCGTTAAGAGATCTTGGCAACCTAGGAAAATGCATTTCTATATGAGCATTTCATGGCGGGACGAACCCACGTTAATGCTCTTACATGCAGTTATTTCAAAATAAACCGAAAACAAGCCAAATGGGAACTGTTTTTTTTTTGCAACTTGTTGACAATTTTTTTTCGAAATCCATTTAATGCTTATCATATCGGTTTTTTTTCTGCAGATAATGTCTGCCTTTAGTTTTGAAGGAAATCACTCCTTTTCCACCATCAACCTGACAAACAAGATCTGGATCCCTGTGTTCACACTCGAGATTTTGCTCATCTGTGTGCCGAACGCTGTTACCATAGCAACATTTCTGGCCAACAGTCACTTGCGCAGACGAAGTTTTTACTTTGTCATTAACCTTAACTTCGCTGATTTTCTAATTGGCGCTGTTCTTGTACCTCGTAAAATAGCGATCGTAGTCAACCAAGATACAAGCCATCAAGTTTATTTGGGGAATCAAATCATTACAGAGGTATTCGGCGGTCCGTTATATCACGCCCTTTACTTTTTCCTATTCGGCGGAAGTTTGTTGTCTCTAATGTTAATGTCGCTAGAGCGCATGCTCGCAACAATATGGCCATTACGTCATCGTATGCTAATGTCCAGGATGTACATATTATGCATCGTCGCTATCTGGTTGTTTTCTGGGGTTCTCGCCATGTTCATCACCACAAGACTGCAGAAGTTTATTGTGTACAGCCCTGTTATTGGTATACCCGCTATTACAATAATATGTGTGTGCTACGCTGCTATTTTCATCAAAGTCAAGAAACAACACCAGCTACATCAGCAGTCGCATTTACAAAGACGCGTGCATCAAGAGCGGGATTTGGCCAAAACTTTGCTGATTATTACCGCCGCCACCTTCGCAAGTTATGTTCCCGCGGTCGTCTACCTTGTTTCGTCTCGGTACGGTCTGAAGGTCACAGCAGATGTGCAGTTTTTGTTTTATTTCATCTTGGAAATGAATTCGTTCTTTGACCCTCTGATATACGCCATAAGAATACCGGAATTGAGGAAAGCCATGATGAGGCTTGTCTGCGCATGCTCGAGAGATCGCGTTTTACATCAGGAGCCCCCTCGAGTTGTTGCGTCACGTGATCATTGTATCAACATGGAACAGATGTAATATAATTACGTTACTTAATTTTTTCATTAAGAAGGATTCTCTTAATTTATGCGTCATGATGGCATTTAATTGCAGGACAGCGCGAACTTCGCTGAAGTCGTTTGTTTATCTCATTTAGACGATTACCACAAAGATTGGAGTGGTTTTATTGCATTCGATGAAGGAGAATGCCTACTAATCGTGCCGTTTTGCTGGGTGCTTTTGAGCGATATTCGTCCAGTCGATTCAGCCTCGACACCATGCTGGGCCTTGTACTGCCGCCTGGGCCTAAATGCTTACCACAGGTAGACCGGATAGAGCAATCAATTCAAATGTCTGAAAAGCATATATTTTATTTTATTTCAATTTTACGACTTGCGGTCCTAACTAATGCACTTCACTAGTCTGATTATTTCTAGTATTGAATCACTGGGTTCTTACTGCGGGTTTTCCTGTGTGCCTTTCACTGTACAGCCCTTGTAAGGAACGCTTTTCAAATAGTGTCGGTGTGGCATTAAGTAGTCATTGACGAAAACAGATGAGAAATCTGCTGAATCTAAAGATCATTATACTGATTATTTCGCTGTTGGTCCCCTGCTGAAAGTAGTTTCTTAATTAACCACATTACCAAGTTATATCAAGGTACTACGTAACCAGTAAAGATAACAAACCTGAAAACACGCTTCACCCAATCAAATCTTAGAATAAAGTTGTGCTGGCGCGGGTTGTTCAAAGGTTGATTAAATTTAAACCAGGTTTAGTTCTGAACAAAACCATCGAGTCACCATGGTAATTAATCCTGGATTAGTGCTAAACCACTTTCGAGCAACCGGACCCTGGAGACTAAAGTATCTTTAGCATGAAAATCCATATGGATTTATTTTTACCGCCGTCCGAGAGATTGATATTCAGACACCTGCCATTTCGTTGCACCTTTTCACCCAAGTACTTCCAGAAAGTTATGGGCCTACAACTACCCGCGCTAGAAGCTTCTTTGGTAACTTCCTATCTATGTAAATGATCTTGTTATGATATTTAATAACCTGATTTTCTTGACAACTCTCAGAACTAAAACTCCCTGCGACTCCTGGTTGGAGGTATATCACAGGGAATTTCTGAAAACCCATCCATGGGAAAAGCTGAATTTCCCAAGATACACGCATGGAAGTGTTTCGGAATTCACAAGGACAGATGGGAATCCGAACACTTCCCATTCTTCCACCATGGGAAATTCATCTTTTCCTATGGATCGGTTTCTGCAGAAATTCCCTGTGTATTTGATGACAATTCCTTGCACGAAAACTGCTCAATCCACAACAAGTAATCCTGTGGTTGGACACTAGACCTGGGAGAGGCGCAGTGGCAGATCCAGATCCATTTTCTACATTTTCATACCATGTATATGTTTTTAGTACATTTTTATCAATTTGATCTACAAAACGGGGGTTCTATGGAACCCATGGAACATGTTTATCGTACACTTCCTGGGAGTAGAAAATATCAGACCGTATACAGTATATAGATTATACTAATCAGGTGAAGAATCAAGGGTTATAAAATCGTCAATGCATTGACAAAAAACAAAAAGAGTCCCCGCCTAGGCTATTACGAGGCTATTATCATCGTCCGCTAACATCACAAGATTTAAGCTAGACTTTCCTTCTCAACTTGTAATAATATCATGATGTTCAATTTATAAGAGTGCGCACCACAAACACCCCTTGAAAATAATGAGTTGGTTCTTTGAAATTGGTTGTTGTTGCATTTGGGACAGATAACTGTATTAAGAGAGACTTTATCTTTTGTGTTGCCTTGTCATCTACCAATCGCTTTGGACTCATCTTATTAGTACCAAATTTTAATAACTCCTTGTTTTTCCGTCATTTACACCTCTCCGTGAACCGAACCCGAGTTGTTATACCATAGACAGAGCGGAAATGACAAAAAATGAAATGTATAACTTTGCCATATTTCAATATATAAGCTCAAGATTCCGTATACAAAGAGTTTCTATGGCTAAAAGCTTAATTCCAAATTTGTAAGAAAATTGAAGAATATGAATTTTAGATATGATTGAGCAAAGTTTGCATAATTCCTGATCAAAGTACTAATTCTCTCATAAATGGCACAGAAACAAATCTTTAAAGCCTAATATCTCAAAGACGGATCCATTAGAAAAAAGTCATTTTTGATATTTTGTTTTTAATCAGACAAGGATTCTGTATGCAAAAAAACAAGCTTCTCTGAGCTAACCTGACCTTATTATTTGAAATTTAGTGGTCTAAGCAGGTCATTTCCGCTCTGCCTATACCATACAGTTCGAATCCTTGAAAGCCCGCCGCCTGGACTGCGCGATAGAGACGAAAGAAGCTATCGTGGTAATATTTGTGAGAGGGCTATTATATAATTATTCTAATTCACAGGTTAGTAATTCGTCTGTTCTAGTAAAACGTCAATTACATCCGGACATTTACATTAGTACATTATTTTAGAACTGAGCGCAAGCCAGGACGCGGCGTTTAGCATGCAGCATATATACATTTGTATTGGGCAAGAAAAAAGGCTGAACAAATTTAGAACCCGTGAAGGACTGAAAGAGAAACTGCTGTACACTGGTACAAAGCCTTTTGTGGTACATCATGTAAGTGCTTTTCTGCTGCAGAGCGGCTCAAGGGCAGTAGAAATGTGACTGCTGTGATCAGAGAGCTTCCTTCAGTGGCTTTTCCCCGAGCTGTATAATTATGAAATCGCGCGAGAGTTGTCAAAAAAAATTAAATTCATAAAAAAACAAAGCGATTCAATATTACATATTACCTTGGACCAATAGGCGATAGGGTGATTTGCAAGTTAATTCTAGCTTGCATTTAAAAAGTAGTTATTAAGGTTTAATAATTAAGGTTGTGAAAAATAAGTGAATGAAGTTAATTTCAAAAAGGAAGCTTTAGAAAGTTTGCGTAGGTTCCTGTGGTGACTGATTGTGGGTGGCGAGAGAAAAAGCTGTATCTTGCTGATCCAAACAAAACCAGTGTAGTCGTATTTGCTTGATATTTAGTTATTAAAAGAGGTTCACTTGAAAATAAGCCGTTGGCCGCGCAGTCGTAAAGATTATGAAAGGAGAACAAGATCGTAAAAAACAAGATTTTAAATTGTCGTTAGCGAAGCAATGTGGCTGCTTAAAAGTTAAGGTGAGTAATCCTGTTAACAAATCTTGTCTTAATCATTGAGCGCTTGAGTAGAATTCATTTGCGAAAACATGTGAATTCTTTCCATTGAATGAATGGGCAGCTTTACTCTCATGTGAGAGATTAATTTTAATTCAGACCTCCTTAGAAATATTTCTGCAAAGCTTAAAATCGTATGTGATTTAAACGAGGTTGCAATGTTTCCCTTGTAGGATTAACATTGGCATTGCGTGAGAAAAGTGACATTCCAAATTGATCACAGTTTTGCTCTACCCAGGAGGATTTGGGAAATGATTTTCACCTCCTATTCTCTTTCCTACAGACTTAAGAAAATAAAGAATGGATGACTGTGAAAGTCGTCCAAGGAACAACATAGCCGTCGCCTAATTTTAATATTTTCGTCATGTTAGTTAACACTTGAGATCGACATACAAGTAAATGACTTGCCCTCAACTCGTTAGTGAAAAACACATTCTGAATACATAAATATGGCATTTGTTTACAAATGCTTTTTATAATGTCATGATTTTCAAGATCTTTCGTGGAAATCGGCCTTAACGCAAAGCATATAATTTCATCTGTTTATTATAGCAGGTCTTTGAATAATGTGATATAATCGACAAAAATCTTCGTTTAGAGATATGATTTTGATTTGATGCGTATTTGGCCTATTGAACATCGAAGTCATAGCTTTAAAATATGAAAATGGTTTCCTATATTTAGTTTTGGAAGTCTAAACAGCCTTTGGTGTTAAATTGCATCGTGTTTCCACCGAAACTATCGTGATAATTTTTATCTGATGCAGTGCATAAAACAGTATCTTATCGATGGTTTTTCATTCGGTAGCTTTCTGCGCTATTTTTTTTTAAACATGTCAAATAATTTCAGAGGAACTTGGTCAAATCGCAAAATCGTAAACGTTTTCTAGATTATATTATAAATTAAGAAATGTTTAAATAAATGCAGAAATCCCGACGTGATATTGCAGTTGGTGGGCAATGACGAAGTCCCGGCTCCGTTTTAGTCGCATTGTGGACGGAAAACAGAGTTCGTCAGATAAGAAAGAGGCACAAAGTTGTAGGCAGATATTTTCCCTGGTTTTAGCTATACAAGGTGAGAGAAATAATATAGAAATTTAGAGAAAGGTAATGTAGTTTGAAGACCCAGCTTTGGAGCGAGGTTCGTTTACAAAATAATGAAAATGACCGGGACCTGGATTAGTATGCATGTCGGTATCGATATGTAGATATGTCCTCTACGGCAGGTGTTTGCTCAAGGGTAATTTACACACATATGGATAAGATTAGACTGGAAACACTCTGTCTATGCTTATTACATTTCATCCTTCTCCCCGGCGTCGTCTTAAAATATATTTAAGCATAATGCCCGCGGTAATGCTCTCTCATTTCTATTTTGCAGCTGTACCTGAGAGATCAACAGCCTCTGTTACTCATATTCTTCTCCAACAAAATGCAGAATTCCCAACCTCTATTTGTACTATTACTACTTATAATTTACTTTGCCTTTGCGTTGGGATTGGACGTCTGTGATTCTGGCGTTATCAACCAAGGACTTTGCCAGAAAACCTGTCGAAATGACTCTTGCTCTTGTCACATGACAGAGGGGACTGCTTTCGCAAGCTGCTCCCAAACGTGTCACTTCCTTTCATCCTGCCCGCGCATGTCTTGTATTGGGCGTGAGGGGTGTGACCAGAAGTGCTTCTTTGGAAAGTGTGATATGACGTGTGACACAACTGATGTCTGTTCACAGTCGTGCGTATGGGAGTCGCACTGCAAGACGTTAAAGTGCTCCGCAAGAATTTGTCACCAGATATGTTCAGACTGTTCAATGGAGTGCACTGCGGGCGTGGAAAAATGCGAGCAAATGTGCGTGTCCGGGGTATGCAATATGGCGTGTCACGGAAGAAAATGTCGACGAACTTGCATGGGTCGCGCTTGTCACGCCATTGGTAATATTGGCAATAACGGAAATAATGTGAGGCGGAACGTGGCGGTTTTGGGTTTTATTATATTGTTATGGGCATCTATTGCCTGATATTCCTCTGAGACCAAGTCAAATAAGGATACACGAATTGTGCTTGAATATCCGCCTCGAAGGACCACGTCTTAGTTTCAATGACGCTCTATGTAGCTTTCCAAACTGGGCAGGGGACACAGGCAACCGTCTCAGAATCCTTATTTATATTTCTGAGCAGTTATACTGTCACTCAAACGACTTTTCTGACGCAGAGAAGAGATTGTAGCTAAGCGACTCTGAAAAGGGTTTGCATACTTATACTTAGTCAAATACCACTAGTAGTGTTCTATAATCAATGCTTTATTCTGAATGGTTGAGCTACTAGACGCTTTAAGTTATAGCCTGCAAGTAGCGAAAATTAATTGCGGTTTTGAAGCCACCAAATGTCACATGAGGAACGGCTCTTGATTAGACCGGCGTATGTATTAGGCAGCCTTAGTTCCTGGCATTCTGGGTGGGCTTCCTGTGGTAGAAGCGCGACGTCACAGGAACGTGACGTCACAGGAAAAGTCCTCCTTGAGTCTGCGCACATTAATTCAGCGGTTTACCTTATCACTGAATACGATGAACGCCTGGGCCAGGCTGTGTCCTAGACATATAATCTCACTTTTGAAATATTATTTTGCGCCGTGCGCATTGTATTGTATCGGTATTGTAGTTGAACGATTGGAATTGAATTAAACATGTAGCTATTTTGATACAAAGAATTGCTTACAATAATTCCCCACTAGCATTTGATACTTAGAGCAGATTTCGTATGACTGTGAAAAGTGCCGCGAAAGAGTTGTACCGCGCCGCGACCGTGACCGTACCGCGACTACGCGAGTTAATTCGGTATTTACAGCAGGCCAGGTTCCGTACCGCCACCGCGACAGTACCGCGCCGTGTCACGGTACTTTTCACAGTCATACGAAATCTGCTCTATCCAAGCTTACGTCTTGTGTGACATCAAGGTGTCACGAAATGTCTAGCTGCGTTTGTGTCAGCTGCTTGCGCTGAAATTTGCTGCTTCCTGCAGTGGCGGATCAAGAGGGGGTTCCATGGAATCCCCCTTGAGCATTAGAACAATGATGTTTTCATTGCGACATCCAGACTAGTCACCTCCAGCTCTCAATAATATATTGCACGTATATCAGTCTTCGAAGGGGTGAAGAAGAAACGGAACCCCCCGTTGTAAAATCTTGGATCCGCCTCTGTCCTGCTGGTGATAGCCGAAGGTGCTTTTTAAGATGAATAGCATATAAATTCTGTCATGGCAGACCACACTAATATCAGTGTATAGAGTGTTCATGTTAGGTTCGTTTCATGCTTCATGGTAGGTTCGGTTTCCAGCCATTCTCGTACCCTGACCTCCCCGGTTCGTCACCTCGTCGGTAAATAGCCCCCCCCCCCCCCCCCGCGAGGTGACGAGTCGAGGATCGAGCTCTGCGTACGAGAATGGTTTCCAGCCATAAAGGGTATCTTTACGTTATTTGCCATTATCCTTAAGCGGAATTTCTGTACCCATAATGTTCAGATATACACATAAACAATCGGTTGCACTGAGCTACGATCATTTAGCGAACTGTCAGATCGCGCCCCCTGGGAATCAGGCTACTGAAATCTGAGGATCTTAATTCCCACCTCGAAATGGTTAGTGGCTCAGAACCTTACAGCTCATCTCATGTTAAGAGATCCATTTAAGACTACAACCAATTAACAGATATATCACTAGGCTAAGTAATGAGTTTGTCGCTGGACGTATCGCACTGTTAACTCCACCCTTCTCTTTCACGATGCATTCAGTCCCATTCCCGCAAGAGTGACGGCAGTTTCTTGCAGCGCATGTAATGTTGCAACCCCCTCCCAGACAAACCTGTGTGCAGTGTTCAACTTCACGAGTACAAGTCATTGAACAGTTTGCGCAACTTTGCGTACATTTTCTAGACGAGCATGTTAGAGACCCGCATTCTGCAGACGCTGTGCAGTTTTGCTCACAAAATTGCTCATTCGCTAAGCACTCCATATTACAGCTTGCCTGCTCGCAGTGTTGGCTACAGGATTTCCCGCCCTCGCAGTACATCTCAGGACAGTCCGACGTCAGGCAGTATTCCACACAGTGCTCTAAAGATGAGCCTGTGACAGCTGTACAGCGGCACGTCGTGTTTAGAAAACACTGTCCCACGCAAAGTTTACCGAACTTCAACGCTCCATGGTCACATGACTCCTGGGTTACAGCCAATGACAGCGGCAGAGCAGCACCAAATATGATAGTCACCAACAAAAGAAAGTTTGCCATCTCACATTTCCTATCAGGCTAGAAGTCAGAGCAAAATAGTCACACATGGCCAGGGACATTAGGATGTGTGCTAGTAAAATTTAGGGTAAAACCCACTCGTTCAGTTTGTTTTCTACTTTTCTGGTTTGCTCGCATTGATGATACTGCAAATAACAGTATAGAAATCAAAGCCCGGGGGGAGGGGGTACTCCCTCATATGTGCCGCCCTATAGGGTATGGTTTTTGGGCTCCTGTGGTGCGGGTTGTTCAAAGGTGGATTAAATTTAAACCAGGTTTAGTTCTGAACAAAACCCGATCGAGTCACCATAGTAATTAATCCTGGATTAGTGCTAAACCACTTTCTTCGAGCAACCGACCCTGAGGTCTAAGGTAGGGGGTATCGTTTTTCGCTTGTTTGGTCGCTGAATAGGGTATGTATTCCAGTGTGACTGCCAAGTGCAAATGAATTCCGATCAAAGTTGTGCCGCATTTAGTGGAAAGACAGTTTATTTAAACCTTTTCATGAGTAACAAAATTCCGCTATTGCGACCAATTGACCACCACTTCAGGTCAAAATTATACACCCTATAAAAAGGAGGATTTTTGGTATCTGATATGGTCAGGGCGGCACACCCCTACCCAAAAATCAGTGGAGTACCCCCCCCCCCCCCCCCCACCCCGGAATCAAAGCGAAGAAGTGGGTTTTCACAGGACCTATGAGTAGGAATTGCTGTATTCGTGATTCGTGAACCTCGACTCCAATTTTTCCCAGCCAGCAAGGGGGTACGTTTGTAGAGCGATCAACACTTTCCTAGCAAAGTGGAAACAGTACAGAAATTTCACAAACAGGACGTTTTTCTCTTCCAAACTAGAAACAATTTTCCAAGCAGAACATTGTTGGGTTTTTTTTCCCAGCCACCTTTCTGTCCAAAGTTTTTCCAGCCAGCTAAGGAAGGGGGATGTGGGACAGATATTTTGCGGAACAGACCCGTTGAACACCTGCAGGTATGCAGCATTCATGAGTTCTTTTACACAAGCCGCACGTTTTGTACTGCGATATACATCACAGCATTATACTGTCATTATGGCAACGAGCCAAAACATGACTGCTAGACGTTCCAGACGTTCCATCTTGGCACTTTATATGTTTCTCGTAAAGTAGCCAAGCGTTTGTCGAGACGACGGGGTTGTATAGCGTTTGTAACTACTCTAGGCAATGTACCGCAATTATTAACCAATTAAACCGTTCCCATATAACGTCGTGGGGTATATATAGGTTTTCAATAAACTTAATATAAGCCCTTAATTTCCATGATCCAATATTATCATGGTTGAATCCTTGCCGACGGAAATTTAAGGTCAAAAGTCAACTTAGTCAACTGTATTCTGAACGTTTCGCTGAAAGAGGAGCACTTTGTGATTTTGTTTTTCTTCCGGTAGAAGGGGCGTGCGAAAGGCTTTTAGTTCATATTGTTGCATTGCATATTCCCAGTCCCTATTTGCTACATTACGACACTCATGCTCATAAGCATAGCAAAACAAGCTTCCATAGCACATGCTGTGTTTTCGTCAGTGCTCCTATGCATCGATGGCTTCAGACAAAGATAGAGTACTTCGCATGTACTTTGCATGATGCCACTGTAATCGGCTATTTGAGTCATTACCGAATTTATAGTGAAAAGTAATGGAAATATAAAATTGTACAACTGGTATAGGGGGAGTCACGAGTATTCATGCAAAATGTAGACTGCATGTCTATGCAGTACTGTATCTACAATGGGTAGTTCACTGATGTTTTTAAATCACAAAAATGATCTACATGCACTCGAAACATATTTTGGTGACGTGCACACACCTTACCAGCTTCATCAGCCTCGGCTTCGTTTGCACAAGATGGCTGACATCTTTTGGTTGGGATGAATATTTCGCCTCTAGTAATTTTTTCTGTGCTTGTGGCTGCCACTTTCTATTCATAGCAAACAAAACAAATTTGAAGACGAAGCAATTGAAGAAAAAGTGTATTGTTAGTATCGCGTGATCGCCTCGGAACATAAAGCGTTAATCGATTACGATTTTAACTACAACCTCACGCTAACGTCACTGTGTTTTATTGATATGCGTTGTGTGATTTAATTGATTCTGGCGTTATAATAAATGTACCAAACACCGCCGCTTTTAGCTCATAAACGCTTACCTACTGCGAAATCTTAATTTCTGTCGACCATACAGTAGGATACAGTAGCTATGTTGTCATTTATTGCTAAAACGCAGGCTCTAATTTATCTTAAAGGATAAACTCAGGGGTGCGAAAATTGCTACAAAATATAGTATTTCATATAGTACTTACAGCTTTGAGTTTCGAGTAACTGAACTGAAGCCCACAATATTTCGATTTGCCCTTCAACGCCCTCCAGAAATAGCACAAATTGATATTTTCACGGGAAAAACTCACTGCTTATAATCCGCCAAGCCTGCTTACAATCAAGTGTACTCGACGCATTTGCATAAAGAAGAGATTGGAGCGCGGATACCGTCTATTTATCAAATTGACACATGAATTGCTAATGAGCATCTCATAAGACGCTGGCGTTGTGGAGTGTAAATATTTAGCCGGAACTGCAGTGATATTTCAGGTTCTAGTGGGGTCACAGTCATTCACCTTATAACAAAAGGCGCCAGGCAATTTTGATGAGAGATTAGTTTTAATGTCCCAGTGTGTAAAGATAAGTAAAAAGAACTTTCATATTCAGAAAATTAAGTAATAAATTTCAGCACCCGCAATTCGCGGTTAGGAGATAGCATATGCCACATAAATATGAATGGTTACAAAGAAGGCTTTGACGCCGTGATCAAGATAAACACCTGTCAAAATGATACAAGTATTGAATTAATATAATCTACTGATCGGTATCCGCGTTCTATGCAATACCTTTTCTTACCAAGGCTATTTTATATCCTCATTTTGTCCCCACATATATATCATCCTTTTCATTTTTCGTGCTTACACTTGCCGAGGTGTCAAGCTCACGCTAGAGGAAAGTCACGCTACTAGTTCCCTCTCCTTCTCCTCCAATCTCCTTCTCCTCCTCCCACAATACAGCGCGATTCACGAGTATTGTTCTCTGAGCCAATCAGCGGGCGGTATTTCAGTTGTTACACTTTTCAAACATGGCCACCTACAACACAACTTGAAGTACTCCGCAGATGCCTTCGCAAGCGGCATCTATTTTGCTTCTTATAGATAAGATTTTGTCATCAGTCTTCAGTCAAAGGATGCAGAAATGAACAGACAGCAAAGTAGCGTTAGCGATTTGCCAAAAGGCCCATTCACTGCCACAAAACTGGTAAGAATACGCGTCTACAACACGAGTTCTAGAAGTAGAACTCATTCATGATTCAAATCAAGCTTCACAAATAATTTCTTATTGGTTTCCATGTTTATACTTCTAAGTACGGTGTACTATGCAGTAATACTAGTAACTTGGGTCTGTATAATTCACGACTTCCAAGACTACTTTAACTGCTTGAGATGTTAGAAATTCCTATCTGATTCGACTGATTGGTAGTGGACATGTTGGAAATGCGCCGCCTATTCTCGAGTCGGTAGCTTGATCAGATTTATTGATCAATCAGAATCACATTGAGCAGAATTCAAGGCTCACATGAATTCAAACTTTAGTTTGCGTTTGTGCTGTATCCCTATGTTCTCAATATTGTTTATATTGACTCCAACATAATGTGTAGAGCAGAAAAAGCTCTTGATTTTCATCTTTCTTTTTCAGTGGAATGAAGTTGTGGCCCAAATGAAGGCAAGTTTGACAGTAAAAAGGCGACGTTGGAGGATGAAAACATATGAAGATGCATTCATCGCTTCAGAAGCTCTGGACTGGCTGCACAACTACCTCAAACACAACCCCAACTTTGGACAAAATGTCAGTCGACAACAGGCTGTTCAGCTGTGCCAGAAATTCCTTACGAACGGAATAATAGAGGATGTACGGGGAAAGGGCTATAACACCACATTTGAAGATAACAATCACCTTTATAGATTTAAGACCATGAGATACTCCCCATACAAAACAGTGGCATCACCAGATAAAATCTTGAACAAAGAAAACCCCTCTTATTCCAACTTGAAATCTTCTGAGTCAACCTCAAGTATGTCCAGTCTGAAAACTAGCCCTAAAAGACTTAAAAGAAGGCCAAGCTTTAGTTTTAAACCATCAACCCTTTCTGCAGCTCCTATTAGAACTCCGTTAGTTGATAAGTTAAATCTACCAGAGGCAGCAAGGAGTGACTCTAAAGCTGTAAAAGCTCCAGTAAAAAGAAGGAAATTGATACGACGAGATAGTAGCAGCTCCATTATTATGAATCCAGTTGCTCTGGGATTTCAGGAGAACAGACGAAGCTTAACAGAAAAAGAAATTAATGATGTTTGGTGGAATATTACTATTACTCGGTAGGTTTTTAAAATATGCTTTTTCTTTCCCCCAATTGAAATTGAGATGATCTCATGTTATAGAAGTTATTTTGTTTAGTATGCGATTGCAATGTCATGTGATCAGTTTGATTGACTGAAATGGTAATGTGACCAATCTTTAGTATAACATGATGGACTGTTCATGGCAGCTTTTCCACGGTTTAGTGATTTTGGTAGTAGACCCCTAAAATGCATTTGGTTATGATATCTCTGATATCATAACCAACAACCTGTTAGCGCAGCAGTAGAGCGCAAGGCTTATGTACGGGAGGTTGGGAGTTCAAACCCCAGCCGGACCAACACTCAGTGTATTTTAAATATCTGCAAATTGTTAGACCTTCACGTCTTCTCAGATAAGGATGTTAAACCCTAGGTCCCTTCTCTCACATACACTACACTAACCGAAACCAGAGGGACATTAAAGAACCATGAGGACCGTCGGAAGTTGAAACTCACCATACTAACGCACACTCATGTTTATACAACTGGTTTCTAAAGGATAAGTTATCCATAAGTGTAAAGCACTTTGAGCCATGAGGATAAAGCGCTATATAAGCACAGTTGCTTTACTTTTTACTTTATTTACCCTCTCCTTCCCTCGGCTGACAATAGGCATCCTGGAAAAAAAAATGATGACAATGGTTGACACACAGTTCTGTGTAATTCCCCATTCCTCATACTCAGCATGGAAATTCCGGTGGGGTGGGAGTAATTTTAATATATTTTCCTCATAATTAATAGGAATGCTGTCTGATTTGCAATTTATAACTAGATTTGTGATACTTTGTTAGGTTGGCATCACTCCTTGACATGAGGGATATCTCACCAGAAGATTATAAAATAGAAGACTATGATACCAGCTGTGTTCGTGAAAATGCAGAGGAGCAAAAAATATGCAAAGGTTAGTACAACTCCTCATGGTTAAGCCATGTTGCTCTCAATTTGTTGATGATCTGGCCTAATCTTAATCTTTTACAGCTAGTGATGTAGTCCCTCCTTGGCTGCTGTCGGCAATGAAATGCCTTGTTCAGTGTAAGTAGAACTGGGGGGGGGGGGGGGGGGGTTAAAGCTGGAAGCTAGTATAACCTCACAGGAATTCTATATGCATGGGGGGAGCCATTTTGGAAATTCTGGATGCATGGGGGTCAAAAACTCTAGTGCTGCTGGCCGCCAGGGTACATATATTTTCTGGAACTGCCCAATGTCAGCTTCTTTTTGCTTACTGATTCCAATTGTGCATTTATCTCAAGTTACTTGCTTGGCTAGATTTTTATTAAGCAATAAAAGTACTTTCCGCATGCTCTCTGCTTTCTTACAAACACGAGGGGGATGTTGGGAGAACTGATCAAAACTTGAAAGACACGAGCCAAAGTTTTATCAGTTCGACCAACATTCCCGAGTGTTTGTAAGAAACCAGAGAGCACGCAGAAAGTATTTTTATTGCTTTAAAATAACATACACACTCGCGACAGCATTGCGTGACAATCGAGTTTCGCAGGTCTCTTACAAACACGCCTTTTAATCAATCAGAATGCGCACATTCACAATACAACATAGGTGTTATTTTCTAATCTCTTTTATCATGATTGGGAGACAACTGCCGACTTTGATAAAATAGTAAATTCTGGCCCTCCTGATTCACCTCATATTCTGTGATATGCCACTTTCATTAATAGCACGTAGTCATGTACCCTCATTATCACATATATACACTCAACAGGGCCATTAGAAGAATCAACAGCCAATAGCTCCTTCCCAAAGTACCCAGGGTTTGAACGTGATGTCTTCAAAGCTGTAGTCGAGTACTATGAAAGCTTGTCTGCTCCTATGATTGAGGCAAATATTCTGCCACTCTTCATTAAGACAGCAGGTAATTACTGTACATTAATTGTAATGATAAAAGTAAACATTTAACTTATCACCTACCAAGGGCAGATCTAGGGGGCACAGGGGCCACACATCCTTTTTCGGGAGATTAGTCATCTAGACAATAAAAAGACCTTTGATTGACCTAAATGCAGGGACGGCGGAACAGTTTTCAAAGTGGGGGGAGGGGGGCTCATTAGTAAGATCGTATAGCAAGTGGGGGGACTGAGTTTAGTGAAAATGTATGAAAACTTGGCAAAAAGCTCCCCCCCCCCCCCCCCCCCCGGCTATGTCATAACTACATCCTATCAGAGGAACTTAGTGAGAAATAGTTGTTAAGCTTAGGTCAATGTTGATCAAATGAATGCATACTTGACCTGTATTTATTTTACTTTCATCACTGCAGAATCTATTGTCAAGTGTAAGCTGACTGCTTTGAAGTCACTTCAATATTGCTGCTTGCTGCTGCAGCCTAGAATGAGAAGAAACCTCCAGGTGCTACTTAAATTTATGGTCAAGCTGTCCCAAAATAACAACATTGCACTAAGCCAGGACTTACCAACAAGAGAACTGGTGAGCAGTACTTATTACACATTACTCTTTGATGTAACAAAAAAATGTAATATTCAATAGAATCCTATGATATCTCTTTTTTGTGTAAATTGAGGAGGAGATATCAGAGGATTCAAGTCTATTCAAAGCGTTCAGTCAGTAGATTCCGCCGAAAATAGCACTCAAAAGGCGATATCACCCTCGTCGCTGCTTGACTTGTGCGATATCGCTTTTTCCGTGTTATTTTCTTAGCGGAATCTAGCCTCCTGGTGCGGGTTGTTCAAAGGTGGATTACATTTGAACCAGGTTTAGTTCTGAACAACACCATCAAGTCACCATGGTAATTAATCCTGGATTAGTGCTAAACCACTTTCGAGCAACTGGACCCTGAAGCTTTGAATAATCCTATAATATGGGCTGCACATGCAAAAAGAGCCTGTATGACACCACCAACAAATGGCTAAATTTATATCTTGAATTTGTCTAATTTCTGGCGTTCACGAATATTTCTTTCTTAGACAGAGCTTGAAAAAACTCATGCAGAGTAAAAGTTTATTCTCAAGTATTTTTTGTGTGAAAAAAAAATGTGGTGGGCTATTGTGGCAAACCAAAATGACAGGAAAAAATGCCTAAAATCCATGCACTGAAACATTAATGGGAAAATGCAAAATTCTCATGAGACTTTGGTAACTGCTTAACCAAACTAGGGAAATATTGCATTGGAAAATCCAGCTTTACCCGTGGGTATTCTGTGCAGGGCTTTTCGTCTTTTTTCTCTGGATGGGCACACTTTTGGCTAACTCTTTTTGTATTCTTTCCAGGTCATCCAAGCATTCAGTAGATGTACATTTGGAAGAGCATGTGATATCAACGCTATCCGACTACTTTTCTTCATGATGGAGAATTTCCCTGACAACTTCAAGGTTAACAATTCAAATCAATATGATCCTTATCATACTTTGATATTATAATTATATCAACTGTTTGGGTCTTACATTTTCACCACACTGGGTGCAGAGGTTTCTTTCTGTCAGTCACGTCGTTTATTAGCTAGCAAAGATGGTCGCGTGTCAGGTTTTTTTTGCCTCCTCTTTTGGGCGTAAAATACACCCAAAATACTAGACAGGCGAAC
This sequence comes from Scolanthus callimorphus, assembly GCA_033964015.1. NCBI lineage: Eukaryota > Metazoa > Cnidaria > Anthozoa > Actiniaria > Edwardsiidae > Scolanthus > Scolanthus callimorphus. The sequence continues at coordinate 18,324 of JAWWUD010000249.1, forward strand.
AACTTTGCTAAAAAAAGGACTGACAAGAATGAAACCCCAACTCGCAGGGTTTATATTTTCTGTGTGGCAGAGTATTTGAAAATTGGTACAGTATTAGTCTTCGACCAGCAGAGAATGTCTAGCGCCTCTTTTTATTTCCTCAGAGGCCAGAAGGCTTACAGTTTCAAGTGGAACAGCGCATTCTTTTCTTACACAACTGTCGAGGAAACAAGGTATCTTAGTTGTTTGTGCTCTATTCTTTAATTTTTGTCTGAGGCTTTTGAAGCTGAAAAATTTAATAAATGAAACCATGAGGTCAACACTTCTCAAAATGGTGTCTACCAAAACTGATAATCGCTGATGATACGGGAAATGCAAATTTAAATGCCAGTGAAAAATTAATAACAGAATCTCATATCCAATAGGTTTACAGATTCGATTCATTCGTAATTGAGAACATTGATTGAAAATCTGCTTCAAATAAAGAGGTTTTCTGATACGAATCTTGATATCCCACTGATGTGTAAAATAAAAACTTAAATGTGCTGAAGAAAAGATGTCTTGATTGAAGTCCCTAAAAAGGTATAGAGGATATCGCAGTAAAGAAAAGAAAATTGCAAACATGTTAATGGTAGAAAAGGTAGAATATAAATTAGATCAAATTTCAGCAACGCGAAAATTGTTGAAATCTGAAGAGGTTTTAATCGAAAACCAAACAGAAGCTTCTGAGCAGAATTTGAAAGCAGCACTTAAAACAATCCAAGAATTGTTTGAAACCCTGATGGATGAAAACACTCCCGCTGCTGAGAGAAAATGCAAAGACATCCAAGATAAAATTATTGGAATAGATTCTACCGATGGAGAAGTGAGAGGATTTCTGAAAGAAATGAGACATAGGCTGGTTATCAAGTTAGTCAATTGTCTCACCAGACGAGGAAAAAAATAGTGAAGAGACTGTGTGAATTGCCGATAGAGAGTGCTGCCAGAGTGTATATTAAATACAAGCCAAGTAGTGAGCTTCATAAGGTCATGATAGAGAACAATCTTGGTAACATTGATGTTCATGAATGCTTTATTATTCCCGAGAATTGCATAGTTGGTTTTGATAAATTCATCGTTGGAATAGACGCGAGAATAGTTGTCAGCATGAGGGATTCACAGGGTGAACTAGTGCACTGTAGTCGTGACAAAGTGACTGTGAATGTACATGCACAATATTGTTCTATCACTCAAGATGCAGTTTTGAAAGCGGTAGTGGTAACAGGGAAATATGAGTTCACATTCATGCCGGGCAAAGTAGTGAGCTATGTACTCGATATTCAGGTAAATGACGAGCCAATCAAGGGAAGCCCTTTCACAGTAACAGCTGAAAAGACAGTTTGCTGTAGTGGGATATTTCAGCAAACAAGGAACCTTGCCTGGTGAACTCTGGCACCCGACTGGAATTTTTCTAGCAAAAGATGGCAGCATTGCTGTGTGTGACAGCAAGAACCAAAGAGTACAGGTCTTTGCGAAAGACGGGAAATTTCTGAGTGCGATTGGTTTCGATGTGTTCAAGTCTCCGTGTGGCGTAGTTCTGTTTAACGGTGGAGAACCCGAGCACAAGCCAAAGCGCCAATTAGCAGACCTGAACGAGAAATTGAGCAACCATCCCCATCATTTGAATGAGAACACACATGCCCTTGTCTCTGACCCGCGCAATGACGCTGTCCAATTGTTCACGATGTCTGGCGAATTCGTGAGAACTTTCTGTAAGGCCGAAGGTTTTGGCGGCGGAGAGGTTCAGACCCCAATGGGAATGTCTCGTGATGACAAGGGTAAAATCCTAGTGTGCGACTATGGTAACATGCGCGTTCAAGTGTTCTCCCCAATGGGGAAATTTCTAAAGTTGCTCTTCAACAAAGGAGAGCGGATCAAGCCGCGATATTGTGTGCATCACGAAGGGTACTACTATATAACTGGCGACGGATCGTCTAGTGTCAGGCTTTATGACGCGAGTGGTAAACGCCTTAAAGAATTCGTAGACCAGAAAGGAAATCCGCACCATGTACAAGAGCCCGGAGGGATAGCTATTGATAAAAGGGGTAATATCGTTGTTTGTGACCCACGGCATGCAATATATGCTTCATGTGTACGATTATTAGGGATGCCTTGTCAAGTCGGTAGGTTCCAAGGCGGATAAAGGGTCTCTATCACCTCACGATGTGGCGTGCCTTCCTGAGGGTCGATTCGTGATCAGTTGTGCCACAAGCCATCAACTGAAGATAGTAGAGTGATAGTAGGAGAAAAACCGATCAACAATGCTATAGTTTACCTAGTCATGATGACTTAGAGTAATATTTTGTATATATGTTCTTCAATTAGGTCTGCATACGTTAGACAAACGGAAGATCAACTTGTTAATGGATACTTTCTTACATAAGGACAATATTAGGACCGAGGAATAAGGAGAGAAGGAAAGGTCATTACCTTTTTATGTGGAAGAGAATCATGTATTTATGTAGTTCTGACTGCACCTAAATTTTTGTTAGCAAGAGGTGTAATTAAACGAATTAAGAAAAAGAAATTTCAAATCAGCTTTTTTGTTTTTGATATTTTCGAAAAAGTTTTTAATAGGCAAATGTCCGAGATTACAGGGCATAAATCCTGGTCAAAGTTTCATCCAAGCGTTGACCTGAGACACAGATATTGTGCGAATTTCGTTTCCGCGCATCTTTGCGCGTGCGTTTTTTTTTTTTTAGGTAATCTAAAATTAGTAATGATTTAGAAATCTTTGTGACAAATGTATTACGTGACATCCCCAGCACCACAACCCCAACCAGAACCGAGATCACACCTACTGTGAACGCGTGACAAAGGAGGAGTTTAAACAAGAAGGTATATTAAACTCTCAAAAAGCGCTGAGGGACCTGCTCAATCAAATCATCGAGAGCGAGGGCATGTCGGAAAAGGAGCGTAAGAAACAACTCAAGCAGGTGAGACTAGCAGTTGAACTTTCTTGACAGGAAAGGCTTTCTTGGCGGAAAGGTTTTGTACGGAGTGCGTGATCAAAAAAATTATATTTATCCAAAATTCCCCTAAAACATTTTTAGCATACATTGTGCCTGGCCTGTTTCTCATTGATTTCTACCTCGTGTCTTGTGTTTGTCTCATGAGCAGTAGGTGCTACAATCTTGGACAAAATGTCTTGACAAAATTTAGCACCTATTGTGAATGCACTCTCGTTGCCGTACAAGAGCTATAAGCAGACATTTCCCCCCCCCCTCCCCCAGTCAATGTTGGTCCTTTCAGCATAAATTCATTTGAAGGCCAAGAAAACAACATTGAAAAAGGGGGAGGGGGGATACATTTTAAGCGATAGAACCAGTCCATAGGCGTTTGTGATAAAAAATGCCACTTTTTGCCAACAATTTTGTCCAAGATTGTAGTTCGCCACTTTTTGACGTTTCATTTCCTCCTTCACCCTTCCCATACATCTTCACTAGGTTTATGTCTCTTTAAATAGCTGTACTGGAGTCAAAGGGTGTTAACATGGCCCCCCCCTTTGTCCCCGCCCCTCCGTTCTTCCCAACTGTTCCCTTGATATCAAAATCGTCATTTTTGTTCCAGTTCGAGAAAGCCTACCCGAGCATTTACCATTCACGTTTCCCGGCAGTCACAGCGGGTGGAACAGGAAGTCTACAGAGATCAGATCGCCTGCGCAAAGCCATCAAACCGTTGAGTCGTAAAGGGCTCAGGTGAAATTGAAAGAAGTAAGGCTCACACAACAGGTTAGCATTCACCAAGATTCTTGTGATTGATGAGATGACATAAAAACCTTTGGTTTTGGTTCATCGAGAGAAGCAAAAACAAAATAAAAGACGTGAAAGAACAAGAAGGGAAACGATCTTGAAGTTAGCCTGCTTTTAAAGTCATTTTCAACCATTTTACACTCCTAGAAGTCTTAGAATCATAAACTAGGTGTTGTGTAGCATGCATGCATGTTTTTATGCCTGAGACCCCGTTCACACGAGACCGGTACAAAATCGGACCGGTACAATTCTGGTAGTACGGTACCACCAGTTCATACGGTACAATTCTAGCACGTTTTGCCGGTTTTGTACCCGTCTTGTGTGAACGGGGTCTGACACTACACATTGTGATTTTACATTGAACCGAAGAAATATCGGACAAATATCAGCGTGTAAACCAGCCATAAGCAAATTAATGTTTTTAGTCCATTTGTATTTTTAAACTTGATTCAGTTCGGTTGAACGGAAAATCGACATATAGTCTCCGCATAATTCATCATCTGTATAATTCTTATACAAAAATATCCGACAAATATGTAAATAAAAATAACTTCATATAATATCAAATACAAAACATGTTTATATATCTGCTGATTACAGGCTGTAAAGGCTGTGACTGAAATGATAAGTGAGAATATGGAATAATGTATAACAATTTAGCATGTCATGCAATAGTTTACACGTTGTTTAGTTCATGGGTGTGGCTTAATATTTGGCCATTCCAGTCGTCTGATTGGAACGGAAGTGGTACAGTCAAATTAGCCTGCTAAAAGGGAAGGGGGGGAGTCGGGGCGAGCGAAAACCGGAAATAGCGCGGGCCGCAAGGGGTTTCCTTCCCAGAACCCCTTGCGGCCCGCGCTATTTCCGGTTTTCGCTCGCCCCGACTCCCTCCCCTTCCCTTTTAGAGCCGCTACGCAGGCTACAGTCAAATTTTCGGTCATTCCGGTTGGGGCGAGAGGACAAGTTTCGGACATCGCCATTTCGGTTGGACCAAATAAAGTAATACGCGATTTAGCAAATGGTATTTGCCATTCCCACAGGATTTCATTCCAAGCGGAATACTCTGTACTATTATGCAAACCAACCAAAATGTTATGTTTTATAAGGTGATCGCCCTACGTCTCTGTACATTTGAGGACTCTCCCCCTCACCCTACCACAAATAATCTTTGAGATTATAATAATCTTTGAGATGGATGTAAAGAAACACGCCGACTCTCAAGACAAATTTAAGTTTCTCCAGTTTTATCTAAGTAATTTTTTGCGCAAAAATAGCGAAAAAGATTGGAATTTATTCTACTGCTTCATTGTATTTTCTCTAGCCTTTATAACATTCTCATCAAAGGATGACATGCGTGAATTCGTCCTTTAGGAGACCACATTCGCCAACGTAAATTGTTTGCGCAGAAATTGCGAAAAGGAGTGATTGAAATTCATTCTACTGCTTCATTGTATTTTGTCTAACCCTGCCATTCTCATCAGAGGCTGGCAAACGTTCTCAATTGCGTGAACTCGTCCTTTAGGAGACCCCATTCGCCAACGTAATTGTTTGCGCAGAAATTGCGAAAAGGAGTGATTGAAATTCATTCTACTGCTTCATTGTATTTTGTCTAACCCTAGCATTCTCATCAGAGGCTGGCAAACGTTCTCAATTGCGTGAACTCGTCCTTTAGGAGACCCCATTCGCCAACGTAATTGTTTGCGCAGAAATTGCGAAAAGGAGTGATTGAAATTCATTCTACTGCTTCATTGTATTTTGTCTAACCCTAGCATTCTCATCAGAGGCTGGCAAACGTTCTCAATTGCGCGAATCCGTCCTTTAGGAGACCCCATTCGCCAGCGATCCGCGTTCCCTGTTGCATTTCTAACATGTGAATACGGTCGTTCCAATTCTTTCTTTAAGATCTCTTGACTTGGTTTTGTATTTTTTGTTATCCATTCAGATAAATTCTCTGCCATTTCAAATTCCGCAAAGCTGTAAATTTTCTTGGCAGTCTCCAAAGGTTGTCCTGCGATTTCTTTATAACTTACTGTCATGAATCGTTTCTCTTGATTGTTTCTTTCATCCATTTCTATTTGTTTCTGCACAAATTTCATATTTTCAACGATTTCCTCGCATATTGCTTTAACATTAGGATCAAATTCCGGATGGGGGAAATCTTTGAACCATTTTAGTTTCATCCTAGAATGAATATTACCTCTTGGATCTCGGACCACGTGTAACACTTTAATGTCCGTCTCTGGGTTTTCATCGAAGAGTTTCGGAATCAGTGACGAAAGACGTTTGTTTGGAGTACGAGAGGTGGCTATTTTCGTTACGCTGTATCTGTATTTCTTCAAACAAATTTCATCGGTTCGCTTCGGCGTTTGTGACATGTCGGAACAGCTATTGAAGACTTCCATAGCGTCTTTACTTGTCACCGAGCAAAAATGGTTCGACATCATTGCCGCACTGTTCACACGAATCGAGAACCAACTCGATATATTTGATAAAAATTGAACCCCACTCGGAGTTCTTGAAAACTTGCAGTCTAAAAGGCCACCTAAAACATCTAAAGTTCCTCTAGTGTCCGCGGTGGGTTAAAACTGTATGCGGTTATCCAGAGTGGCTCGTAAACGTTAAAAATCTGTGAATCTGCATTGAACATCCTGCTGAGAAACGTCGTCCCGGACCTGTCGTGTCCAAATATCAGTAAGCTTTTCCTTTGCCCAGCCGCAGGCGACTTTGTTATATCTTCAAGGGGATTTCCTGCGTTTTTGTGGTGTTTTTTCAGTTGCTTCGTTTTGACGTTTGCTTTGTGGCGAATTTCCGAGTTTGTCAGAAAAGGGAGTATTTTCTGTCTCATCTCCATAATTTTGCATTGTGTGTAAAAGTCCACCAGACTCGCTGGGAGTGATTTATCACCAGTGTTAGATATGAGCATGTTAAAACACAAACTGACCACCAGAACAACCATCAACAACGAGAACGCCAAGTGAAGTCGAAGAAATAATCTAAACATCGCTTTGTAGTTATCCAATACCTAAAACGAAAAAAGGGCAAAAACAACGGAAGATAAACAATAACCATGTTCTAGTGTCGGTGCTTGAACCATGCTTGAACCGAGCTTGAAAGAAAAGACCATGCCTTACCTGTGCTTATAGTATGTAATCTTTCGCACCCTTGGAATGATTAGGTTCGTTTGACGTGGTATATTAGAGCAGATTTCGTATGACTGTGGGCGCGGCACGGAACCTGGCCTGCTGTAGATGCGAGCATGAAATCCGCGTAGTCGCGGGACGGTCGCGGCGCGGCACAACTTTATCGCGGCACTTTTCACAGTCATACGAAATCTGCTCTAGGGACATAAAATCCCTTGGCAGGCTTGTTTCTCCAATTACAGTAAAAACGCATATAAGAACCTGAATAGAGTCTTAAAGTGATGACGTCACAAAAACAAAATTTTCGATTTAGCAATATTTGTTCCTTGATCTCGAAAGGGCATATCGATTGAAAGCTACACACCAAACATGAGGTGAATCGGTTGAAACGCGACCGAGATATGGCCCGCTGAATACATAATTTTCTTTAACAAATCACTGTATTTTTGGTTCAGTTCATAACGTTATGAACTGAGTCCAAAATACAGTGATTTGTTAAAGAAAATTATGTATTCATTGGGCCATAGCTCAGTCGCGTTTCAACCGATTCACCTCATTTTTTGCATGCAACGTTCTTCGAAGTTGGTCTTTCATTATCCGTGGACTAAAATCTGAAATTCGAAATTTTTCAAATTTGTGACGTCACACTTTAGGACTCTATTTTATGAACCTAAGGTCTCCCTGTTATTTATTTATTTATTTTTATTTTTTTTTTCAAATCAAATAAGATTAAAATTCTAGGCTCTTATACGTGGGGTAGCTCGTTTAGTTTTTGCAATATTGTTTCGTTTCTAATAAGTCGGGCTTGAAAAAATTGTTTTTGCAGTTTAAAAGTAGTAGTCAGTAGCGTTTTTGCTTTGCCGTTTTCCATTGCCAAGTGACGTCTCTATTTCGAAAATCTCTACTACTATTACAAGGTATGCTGGCGAACATTGTGAACGACTAACGTTCACTACATCAAGCGCGGTACCATTTCAGATTTGCAGCCTCGAAACCAAAACCAGCTAATAGTGTTTAAAGAACGTGGCTAAAATTGCCTAAAGTTATAGATTTGCAGCAAATTTGCATGCCCAACCTTTATTGCACTTTTTTGTGAAAGAACCTCGTTATAAGAACGTGGAGGCTGAGAATTACCAAGACGAAATAAAATTAGTTGTGATATCGTACATAGTAATGTACGAAATACCCCGTCTCGCCCCTTAGCCGGGCTTGGCTTTGTTACTATAACGTTCGCATTTCTTGGTTTCCATGCGACTAAATTGTGTTCAATGAGCATGTTGGTAATTTTGTATGTGTGTCCGCTTACTAATAATAAAAACTTGTTTCTGGCTACTAGGCCTACTAAAACTACTGAAAGCTTGATTAACCTCAATTAGTCCTTCAAGAAAATATTTACGAACACTTTAAGCAGCCTAATCATTTGCTGTCAACTATTCTATCTGGCTGCCTATCTCTATTAACTTCTTGGTTATTTTAGGCAGTCAGCCCTATTAGATGTAATTATAAATGTATATATGGGAAATAAAGGCTTGTTGTTGTTGTCATCTGCCATCTATGGGACCCCAAAACTCAGCAGCCTACTTCCAAAACGTATTAGAAACCCCTGGGTAAGAATCTAAGCGGAGCACCGCCACCGGTCTATTTTACTCACCCTGCCAGAACTGATCGAGGATCACTGGAGTTGCTTTTAGGGGACGCTGATTGTTTTTTTACGTGCTAATCTGATTTACAGTACGTAGAAACATTTCTAGCAAGTTGGTCTCAATGACATGGAAACATGCATATTATTATTAAATTCGCTTTTTCTATTTTGCAAACTTTGAATTATTAGTACCGAGGGGGCCGCGGGAGATTTTCCCATACATTTGCTGTACTTGCTGGAGGAAATTTGACAATTTTCGTCCCATGTTTTCGGGCTATCCGGCCCTCCCTTTCAGAAATTCCTGGATATTAACGCCATAAGTTGGCTAACATATGCTAACGAAATTTAGAACATGACCAATGCCACTCAGCCAATCAGCAACCGGCATTTGCGCCCCCTATATCCCATAGAAACTAAAGCGTCAAGCGGCGAGGGCATTGAACAATAGGGAAAATTAGGGGTTTGTACATAGTCATTAGTATTCATGCTCATAGTCATTAATATTCTCTGGTTGCACCTTGCATTTTCATTGTTCTCCTGAAGAAGAACAAAGAAAACCAAGGTGCAACATAGAGAATACTAATGACTATGGGCATGAATACTAATGACTATGTACAAACCACACCCTGTTCTTTCCTCGCCGCTTGACACACAACCAACTCTGCAAAATAAAGGAAAACATTGACTTCATTGTCATCTTTTGCAAAATAGCCCTTTATTTCAAGTCTCTCTCCAACATCTTTCTATAACAAAATAAACAAATCAAATTAGTACATTTTCAACATTGCAATTTGTTTATAATAACCACGTTTATAAGAATTCGAAGTTTTATTAGGCAAAAAATTAAGAACCTTAAGTTAAGTAAAATAGTAACCGCAAAAACACATGCATATTTTCCCGTAGTAATCAAAATAATCCTCCAGATTTATAGAAAAACCTTTCAAGTGTTGGACAAATGCAATTCTAGGTTGTTTTGACCAGTTATCGAGACGATGGAATTGGATTGCAATTTGAGCTATTTTCTTGTCAGAGAAGTGGCCAGCAAGCGTGCGAGAGCCCCTAAGAACATAGCTTTTTGTTCTGTAGTTAAGCATAGCAAATACCTAAAAGTTTCTCCACGAACATTTTGCATTTTGATGTCCCTTTCATGTATAACGTACTGTATTTTTAAGGAAAAAACTTCCACCTTTCACATCGGTTTATTGTCTGATTCACTCAACTCTTGGCTGTCTCGAGGCATTTGAAAAACATTTGAGTCTCAAATTGCTAAACAAACTTCGAATTTTGCCAGCCTCAAACATCAGCAATTCTCATAAGAAAGCCCAGGGAAGAAACAGATTGTCAATTCAAAAGTATGTTTTACCAAATGTTCCGCTGTAATGCGACTTCTGAGTTCAATTTCCGGTCTTCGATCAAAACTTTACGGATTTACGAATTCTGATAGCGAGACCGAGATTTTATGTACGCTTTCCTGCTTCTCCCTTTTCCTTGGGCCATAGGAGTCGAGGAATCCATTACAAAAGCTTGCGATAGAATATTTTCATTTCTTACCTGACTTCGGGAACGAAACCTGTCAGCAACTCCAGTATGGCCAGTTTCAACTGCTATCGTCTCAAAACAAACACTTGGAAATTAATTAGAGCACTCAAAACAAACCGCTTTGTCCGGTAGATCTTTTCATTCACACACACAAGGCTTTGATTGACACTACTATTGTAAAAAGCCTTGGATGAAGTATGGCTCTGAACAATGCTCTGTAATGATGTTGATATGTCAATGACAAGCTAGCACAAAAACTTTCAAAATACTTTCTTCGTGGCATTGGTCATGTTCTAAAACAGTTAGAGAATGGACGCTCGTGTCCTATGGGAAATAGACCACTAATGAACAAAAATCTGCTCGCGCTAACGCGCTCGCAGATTTTTGTTCATTAGTGGTCTATATCCCATAGAACACTCGCGTCCATTCTCTAACCCTTACAAAATTTGCACTTTGCGCGTCGTTTTCTCGAATTTTGAATGGTTTAACATCGAACATGATTCAACATAATTTAACACTTCACGTTTTCAGACAACAGTAAACATCATGAACATGCATTGAAACGTGTTTACCAAGTTTCCCTAGGTCTTCCATGCCTTGTTCATTAAGAAACGATGAACAAATATTCACCAATTTTCAGTGAATGATGGATTGGACGTTGAACTAACGTTGAACTCGTTTGACCGCAGCATTACTCTTGGTGCGCTCTGCAATAAGGAAACCAATAAAATTGGATATTGGGCTTTAGTAGTGGTCCGTATAACAACTACCCAAGCCAACGGCAGAGCAATTATTTTCTATTGAAAATATCGGCGATTTCATTGGCTTAGACAACAATTGGTAAAATTACCATGAAAGAAAGACTTTTCTCAGGATTTATGGTAAGATATAAGCACATGTGGTACTCATATACAGGATATACGAGTTTTAAAGACTTCGTATATCGGGAACCTAGCGTAAAATAGTGATTCTCTTTCCTTTGTTTTTCTTTAATCTGATTGGTCTGGAGAGTTATTATCGCCATATTTTCTCAAGCAAGTCGAAATCAATAATTGTTTCACTTGTATTATGTTACTAGTCATGACAACTTTCAGTGGTAAAAGAATGGAACACATCTGTGGGGGATCCTGAATGCCGTAGAACAATGGAGTTTCGGTTCCTTCTTGCATGGATGATTACTTAAAGTAGAAGCGTTCTGAAAAAAACCGTGTCGGAGATTTTTGAAATTTTAAAAAGAGCCGATTTTAGAGCCATCATCATCATCATTTATTCACATTTCACTTTTTTGTGTATGTTTACATTATTTGTATCGTTTTTTTTTTTATAAATAGTTTGTCAGGGACGTAGTTGTTTTTTTTTTAGCCAATTCTGTCAATTCAATTCTTTAACCAAAAAGTACCCCGAGGTAACCTTGCAACCCTTGGCAAATACGAATTATAGTATTAGGAACATTTTGCAGAATTTGATATGGTCCTGCTAGAGCCAGGGTTCTCACTGTACTTGCAATACCAGGTCATCTTCCAGAGTACTATTACACTTTGGTCTTAAAATCCACGTAAATCCTGTAGGAATCAAATCGAATTATTTCCCTTATTTTTTAATTCTTGCCAAAAATTATGAGAATTCTTTCTTTAGAAATCTCGGTTTCCACGAGACGAAAGTAGGTTGAATTAAGTCGAGTCATTTTTCAGCTCTGGAATAAAGACTACTGATCTACTGGTAAATATAGAAAATAGAGTAAAATCCGCGATTTTTCTTAAGGTAGCAGCAATCGACACCTGAGGAAGCGCGTGTGGATCTATTCTAGTCATCTTTCTGGAGATTTAGTACTTTCTAATAGTATATTTGCGAGGAACCAAAGGTTAAATGTACGGTAAGTACGCGGTAATAGACCCTTTTTCCTGACCCGGTTTTCCCTTTTTTTTAAAAGTTTTTTCCGGTTTTCCCTTTTTTTTAAGTTGACGAAAATTCATCCTAAATCAATCGGACTCCACTTTTTTCTTTTCCGAAATCGCAAAAATAGGACTACACTTTTTTTTATAAGAACGTTCAGCCTGAAATTAAGCTAAATTTTAAGAACATGCTAAGAACATGCCCGAGGCTCAGATAGGAGCAAAAACATTTTTTAATCAGCTATACGTTCTAAAACCCAGAATCAAATGTGCTAATTATAACGACTTTCAATATTGTAATCTATAATTTGTTTAAAAGTCTTTTTCATACTTCATTGGTATGTACATATTCTGCTATGAGATCTATCATTTCACGTTGCGACGTTACGGAAATTTAAGAACATTACCTGCCCCAAACTGCTCCAAAAATAAGAACAGCCCAGCCTCAACTGAAAATGAGACGTTCTTATAAAAAAACGTGTGTAATCGATGCGAAACTCTTGTGGTGAATAATTTGACGTCTCCTTAGTCCCGCAAAGTGATCGAGAGCGGTGGGACTGACGGCTGAAATTCAGGCTTAGTACTATGTTTAATTTTCTCATTATTAAGGTAGCTCCCGAGTATTTAATGAAAAATAAACATCCACTCCTTAGCGCATGTTAGAACATGAACAAATCAAGCGATTGAGAAGCATGTGTGGCGCAACGTGTAGAGCGCTTGCCTCTCACCTCTGTGCACTTGGTTTGATGCCCAGTCGGGGTCAGTTGGGATTTTTCTCAGTTGTTTCGAACCTTGTGTTCATCGTGGGTTGAAGTGATTCGTCATTTCTCCTTGTGTTTTACGTCTTTCGGATGAGACAATAAACCGAGGTCCCGTCTCTCAAACCAACACTTAATCAGAACTTGAGGGGACGTTAAAACCACAGAACTCACCACAGAATCTAACAACCACTCATGATTGTAAACTGCATTCACAGGCGAACCAGACTAAAAACCTGTTGTGAGAATTGTTGTTCTCAATAAAGTTTGCAGTTCCAACGGTCATGCATATTTGAGATTCCTTTGGTTGAACTGTGTTGTACTGATCATGGGACGATTGGCATGGGCTTCACTAAAAAATTATTTTCTCGGCTCGTGATGATCGGATGATTCTGAAAGTTGGTCAGTGCATGGAGGTTTTCAGGATGTTTCGAAAATTCTCTCTTTCAAAGCGCTCGAAGCGGAGGCCTCCGTAAAACAAGTTGCCTACCTTCTCTCTCTTCTTTGTCTCTGGGTAAGTGACTAATCAGAAAGTTCCTTTTTAAACCCAGAAATACCGCCCAAAACACGAAAATAATGACACAAATAGTAGTATTTACTACTTCTACAAACTTTATTGAGAACAACAATTCTCTCGAGAGGTTTTTCGGCTGGTTCACCTGTGCTGCATTGTATAAATTGCAGTCCGCATCTAAAAGGATCAGACATCCACATCTGTAAACCGCAACTGAACATTCATATGGATATTTGCGGTATACAAAATGCATACATTTATTTTATTTATTTATTTAATTTGTTTCGGCAATTACCAACACGAACGCAATGAAAACATATATGTTAGGCTATAAGTTATACGTTATAGCCTACTAGTAACGAAAAGTGTCGGATTCGGCCTCATGAGCTATTGACTCAGGCACTGTCCACACTAACGCGTTTTAAAAGTATTCGTTTTCAAACTTATACGGATTCGCAGCGTGTTAGTGTGGACGGGAGATTTAGCTCCAAACATGCGATCAGTTTTGATTTGATGTTGGTGTGTGCAAGAACAGTCTCAAATTAATGGTACAGTTGACGTTATCGATTTCACTTTTATCCGGATTCGACCGTCCACACTAAAACGATATGTATACGGATTCGTTTTATTCACTTTCGAGAGCGTTTTCAAACTTACACGGATTCGAAAAAAACGATCAGCGTGTAAGTGTGGACGGAAGGCCTAAACGTATCAAAAAGTATACGGATTCAACAGCAGCGTAGCCAGGAATTTTTGAAGGGGGGGGGGGGGGGGGGGGGGGGATAGTGAAAACATGGGACGAAAATGCGCAAATTTTCTCCAGCAAATACAGTAAATGTATGGGAAAATTTCCGAGAAAGGGGGGGGGGCTGGACCCCCCTGGCTACGCCCCTGGATTCAAACGAAAACGCGTTAGTTACATAAGGTAGTTTAACGGCTAAGGAAGGACTATTCAGTCCTTATGGGAGCAGTAAGCCACGCACGTGAAGAATTTAGCATCAACTTTAGTATTGGATAGACGACTATAGCTCAAACTTATTAAGTCACTCTGTAGGTTGTACTCTACCTCTCAGAAAAGAGACTTGCGAAACAAACCCTGCAATTTGGCTCGAACTCGAACTCGAATTGAACATTATTAATACAATGGCACATTTTGCCGTTAAGCAGTTTTTTTCGGAGAAGTGTTCCTGTCGGAAAAAAAATCCTGTCGGGCTGCAATTAAGCGATAAGGCTCGTTTCTACATCATTTAATCCTTATAGATTGAATTTTCTGTTTTTGTATAAATGTCCTTGAAATTAATACGTCGGTATGTGCTGGAACGAAAGCCCAACCTGGATTTCAATTTCTTGGATGGCAACGACAAAGGTTAGTTTATGTTTATATGTCCACGTTTCTGCTCCAAGCATGCCATTAGCCACGAATATTATCAGTGTAATTTGGAGAGCTAGAAAGCAGTGAATTCACTATAGACTAGACGAAATATCAGAAAATTGCAATATTTAAGGCGCATGAGGCATTTTTTAGTAAAAGCTGGCAACAAGAGTTTTCTTATGTAATTTTTCACGCTGAATCCGAATTTTCTTGTTGCCATCCCTGATTTTGCATTTTAATGGTGAAAATGACGTCATCATGATTGACAGCTGTTCGCGAACCCCTTAAAATAGTTTGTCGCTATATTTCAAATTCGAACGAATATTTAACTTGAACAGGATAGTTTAGAATGTTCTATACGAAAAATTGTCGTATTATTCGGATATGGCGCTGCTGTGATATTCAAAATGGCGGATCCAAGATGGCCGCCATATCGTCAAATTTGATTTTTAGAAACTATCAGTATGGTAGTCAAAAAAGACATGGAAATAAATACCTGACAATGAATTCAAGGTATCACAGTATGAAATGCAGTGCTGCTGGTCAAATGAAGCCATATTAAATATATAAAAGGCAATCAATATGAAAAGGTGAATCAGATTCACCGCCGCTTGATTTTACGATCTAAACGAAATCACCATTTTTTGATGATCATCCTCAGTCCCGGCAACAAAACTGTGCCTGTGAAGTCCTATCGAAAGCTCGTTCAAAACGATCATGCAATCTGCTGCCCCCGTGGCATAATCGAAAAATAGCGGAAACCTCAGGACCAGCAGAAAACCTCAAGAAACCTCAGACAAGAAGGCGGTTGGAATAGGAAAGGGCTTTCAAGTATAGAGAGGAAAGCTACTCCGAGGACAAATTAAAGTCTTACATTCGCTACTTTTGCTTATAAGTTCACAGTTGCTACCACCAGGCTATAAAAAAAATTCGGAAAAGGCTGGGGCAACGCCTAAATTGCCATAGAATGATTCCCCCCTTTATCCCTGCTTTTTCTTATCATTATTATTCCTGTGTGTGTAAGAGGAATATTCTGCATGCATTTAAAACAATAGTCGTAGATGTAGTTGACTCAGGGATAGGCTTTGGAATCAACTTTTACAGCGGGACGACTAACTTGCTATAATTTTGTGGATTGCGCTTCCTACCTAAATTCACTAACAACAGTCGTATATTTACCTATATATTATTCTCTTTCCACCATAATCGTCAGTTGCTACTTTTTATGTATTGCAGAATCGTTTAAGTTTTGTCTTTCATTTTTTTTTTTAAGTTTAGCCTTTGAACGTGATGGCCTCAAACAATCAACAGATATCCAAAATGGCGACACGGCGGCCATCTTGGATCCGCCATGTTGGATGACTCTACGCCCATCAATCACCCTATCCCATAATATAGATACATTTGTTTGAATATCACATTGCCACTTATACATTTGAATTTCACTGGCCGTTAAAATTTGAAAAGAAAAATCGGCGAAAAATTCCTTGTTTGTGTGACAGCTGTGAATCATGGCGTCATTTCACCTCTTAAAATGTAAAATCTGCGTTGGCAACAAAAAAATTCGGATTCAGCGTAAAATTTCGCATAAGATGGCACTTGTTGCCAGCTTTTACTAGAAAATGCCTCATGAAGTACGATTTTCCGAAAGTTCGTCTAGTCTACTAGGAGCAACCAAAATATTAGCCTACGTTTGTTAAGTAAGCTTTCGACTGATAAATTAACAGCGCTTTGCAGCGTTTTGGTTCAAATTAAAGCGGATTTAAATGGATTGCTAGTTTTGATTGCTGAAAATATTTTTGGGTCTTTTGGGCAAAACAAGATTCGAGCGCAACAACGAACTGGTGTTTGCATGTTCTGATAACACTAGTCTTATTTATAACATTTTTGTTTTGTTAGATTTGCTCGCTTCAGACGTTTGCTGAACGCAGAAGGGAAGGACGGGACGAGCGGGCAGGATTGGCGCTAAAGAACAAGAAAGAGAAGAAGCTGCCGATCAAGACAATTAAACATGATATTGAATTGTGTTTGAGTAGTCTATGAATATGCTAATTAAGAACTCAATATCACTAGTGTTTGAAATCGTTTCAAACACTAGTGATTTTCAACTGGTGTTTCATTGGGTTTCCAAAGTCATACACCTGACCAAATGCAAGAACTCCATTGGTCTGCGCCCTCATGAATAATTAATGAGTTTGAGAAGTGACAAGGAAAAAAGCACCGACTTTACTTGCAGAAGCTCCTGTCCCTTCGCACGCGTCACTGGCAAAACTTTACAGAATTTCATTCATAGAAGACGATGTGAGGGATTTTTTTGATATCATGACCGTAGCGAGCGGGGCAGCAGAAGGGGCAGTTGCAATTGTAATTAACAAATGTCCTCTGATTTGTTACATTTTGACCACTTTATTACGTCATTCCGTGGTATATAAGAGGACATACCACCGAAAATCAGAGGACATTTGTTTTATACCACAACAAAAAGGCAAAAATAAAAAGGCAAAAGCAGCGCGCGCGCAGCCAAACGGTGTTTTCGTTGGTTCTTTTTAGCGCGCGCGCTTAGTGATGGCGCGTTCCGTGGTATGTCCTCTTATGTACCCACGGCTGAGAGCCAATCAGAATTCGAGAAACGCGCGCGTTGTGGTATAATACTCCATTTCACAGTTGCGCAACAGCCCTTGTTTGAACCCGAGACAAGTCTGACCTTGCACCGGTTGGGGACGCGAAACACAATAGCAATGTAAAAGAACAGATTTGCATTCCAAGGGAATGATAGCCTCGGCGTGACGGAGCAATTCAAAAGGCAGATTCTCAATGCAGAACGTACCCACGTGGGGTGGCAAGACAGACTAAATCTGCGCGCTGATTGGTTGTCCTCTATTTGTTTTGTTTTGGTCTGGCTTCCTTTGGAAGCTTCTCGAAAGCGACCTTAAACGTATCGTTTCCTCATTGGAAACGTATAAACTTTTTCAAACTTCACTACTTTATTATGTGGATGCTACCTCGTCAAGATATATGTGCATCGCAGACGGTCAGCGGTAATTACTGGAACAAACGCGAAGTGTCCACGGTCTACGCTCAAATCCGGGGGGGGGGGGGGGGGGGGGGGTTCTCCCATGTAAGAGTGATAGGGGTGCTCGTCGGGACATCGGAAAATATACCCTAAAAATACCAGGGCATAAAACTCCAACCCCTAAAAAATACCAACAATAACTTTTTTTGTTATTGTTTATTGTTTCTCATCTCAAAACAAGCTTATTTTAGAGCTATAAATGAACGAAGAAAGAAAGAAAACGTTTTACTGGGTTTGTGACCCTTTCATTCATTTGCGTACCCCTAAAAAATACCATTAATTAGTGAAAGCCACAATTTTTCTCCGATACCCCCTAAAAAATACCTGAAGCTCGATTTTGACCCCTAAAAAATACGACGAGCACCCCTATCAGGTCGACATGTGAAGAACCCCCCCCGGGGCTCAAATGCAAGCAGCAGTACCGCCTTCTGTGTGCCTAAGAATGAACATAAGCTGTTTTATTGTCTTAGAGGTCTTTTTAAAGGAAAATTAAATATAACTTCGTTTGCAACTTAGGGACGAACCATTAGATACTTTAGCAGGGTCTGGATGGGGGGTCCGCATGTCGGTAGTCAGTTAAAATTTCAGTAATTTGTCGGTAGTCAGTTAAAATTTCGGTGATTTGTCGGTTGTCAGCTAGAATTATAGTCGGTAGTCGGTAAATTTCAGTTAAAAATAATAAAAAAGTAGTAAAATTGAAAATGATTTGAGTCTCTTATTTTGGAGACGTTATATCTGTTATATCCTTTGTCCGTGTTTTAAGTTTCTTTTTGCCATCGAATATAAATTATTTTAGTATATCTCAATGATAAAAAGAGATTTAAAAAAAGTCCTAGCCTTTTCAGCACTCGTTTCTGCAACTCTCACTCACACAATGATAAGCTATACACGGGAGCCGTAACAATAAAACCCGGGCCTTGCAAACCTCCAAAAACTGGGGGGCACGGTAATAAAAACCCAAGAAAGCTTGTAGGGAAAGTTTAATAAAAAAAAATAAAAAGATTACAGCCCAGCATGTGAAGTTACCGCATGCAGGGTGCACAATCGCATATTTTTTTCTTTTACTCTTCTGGTTTTGCATGATTTTTTTTAACCCGTAGCTTGCAGGACATCTTTTTAAAAATATTTTTTTCTCAAATGGTCAAATGGTCGGCCCCTAACTTGATCAAAACTTGCATTTCGTTTGGCCACCTCAGCGCAAGTGAACAAATCTGTGCAAGTCACAACTTCATGCATCGACTTGTGTGTTTCGTTTGGCCAGGGCTTTATATAGAAGCGCTCGTGTAGTAGATAGCCGAGTTCGCAAGAATAAAAATTAGGGTTTATGTATGTTGACGATAGAAATGAAGAGTTTATAATACGGGCAATCATAAATTGTCGGTAGTCAGTAAATAGTTTTTTGTCGGTAGTCAGTAACTTTTTCCCCGTTTTGTCGCCAGACCCTGCTTTAGGGGGGAGGGTGCACAAAGCTAAGAGAAAGATAAGACAAATTGTTTTATTTTGCAACGTGTATTCATATATAGTGAATATTGTTCTGGTGATATCATCTTGCATGGTTTCCCTTCATGAGCATTCCTCTGTCAAAATGACTTTTGCAATTGTTGGCTAAAAAATCCAAGAAAAAAAATCAGACATCTAAGTCAGACATCTAAAGTCAATAAATTTGTACGATCTTTTCCTCTGTTAATCTTGGTCACACTTTTGTAGGTCCATATTTTTCCACATTTGTGTTAGATTCCTTGTTTCACATCTTTCTATCCATTGGCATTATTACTTGTTAATGCTTCCGGCAAACATTTCTCCATCAAAACTAAAATTGCTAAGAATCTACATAGAACGCCAAATGCAGAGCGTCACTGCGTTTGTTGAATACTCACAGTTATAAAAGTTCAAACCTCGTGAACAGTGACGTTCGGTATCCCAGTGTTAGATGGTAGGGACCGACTTAAATTCAGAAATATTTTAATTAAAATTACCTTACAGACAGACAAAATCCACTTGTTCATTATATGCGGGTGATTTAGTCCCGGATTTAGTAATCATTTTGTACCCCATCAAAAGGAGTTTTTATCTTTTATAAATCTTGACAAAAAACATTCCTGCAAAGCAATGCCGGTTCAGCAAAAAATAAAAAAACTAGGGACAGACAGACAGAGTTTATTCTTAGAGAGCCGTAGACAAAGAGTACATAGGCGTAGCCTTTATACATTATAATTTAAATTGGCCAGGTTTGCCTTTAATGGAGCGGTTTTCATATAACTGTAGTGAAACCAATCGCAAAGTAATTACACCAATTCTGAATAAAACCTATATAGGAGTAATTACAAAGTAACTGCGAATTACTCACGACAGTCATCTGAAATCCGCTCTATGGCGAAGCAGTCGTAGATACACCTATTTCAGAAAAGGTTGCACCGACTGTCGTTATATAGCTCGTGTTTATTCTATCAAAGCGCGCGCTGACTGGTTCTATCATGCATGGTCACGTGGGAGAGTACAAACTTAATGTAGCCCGCGCGGGCTACAATTTAAAAATTATTGCCCGCGCGGGCGACATCGGTGGGAAAGTTGTTTGCTATTTTTACCGTGTATTTTCTTTTTGCTATATAATGAAACACTTAATGACTGCTTCCGAGGGAAACAGCGACTTTCCCTGGGAAGCAGTCATTAAGTGTATATTATTTATCCTAAAAACCAGCATCCATGATTCTGTTTTTACTGATCAAGCAATACGAGATCAGGCCCCCCCCTCCCAAAAAAAAAAAAAAAAACATTTATATATAATGGTATGTCCCTTTGGCCCAGGCATTTCTTTGGGTAAACTTTGATGACAGTTGATTACTCTGGACACGTTTTTAGCTGTTTGGTAGTGCAGAGTGGCAAAAATATTTCAATCGCTTGAATTTTTCATGTTCAGCTATGCGCTAGAAGTTGAGGTATATTTCTACAAAAATACTCGACGGGAGCCACCCTTAAATCTAAAAATTATTTATCTCTTTTTCAGAGTAATCGGACGTCCCTCTGTATCAAGCGCCATGCGCCGTAATTTTCTCCGGCGTTTTTTCTTGGCAGTTACTTGCATACTCGGCGTTTTTTTGGTATATTTGCATTTCTTTCCCGAGTTCCGTTCTATTTCCATGGAAATCAACTCTCTCGGGCATACGATGCAACTTCAAATGGAAAACCTTGCCAAACAGGAACTGGCTTTACAAGATATGCCAATAAAAGGGGCGCCTATCCACATCAAGAGAAAAAGCCTATTGCTTTTTGGACACGACCGTTCGGGCACGACATTTCTTAGCCAAATGTTCAATTGGGATTCCAACATCTTTGCAATTTATGAGCCTTTGTGGGTAACGTATTATTTTATGTGGAAAAAGCCAGACAAGCAACGACTAGTTCTAGACGTCTTGAGTGGGATTATGTCGTGCAATTTCTCATCGACCCCAAATGGCGTCGAGTTCCTCGATAAGGTTGGACACGTATTAAACGGATACACAAAGAGCAAGGCACTTACTTCTGGACACTTTTGTAATAATAAAAAAAGCTGCCCAACTAGTCTGACAAACGCTACTTACACCGATAGAGTTTGCAAGAGGCAGTATAGATTCAGTTTTAGTAAGATTGCAACTACCCGAATACCAGGTAATATTATAGCAAATATTCTTCCAAGGATTTGGGAGGAAAACCCAGAGACGGATATCAAAGTGGTCTTTGTCGTGAGAGATCCAAGAGGGAATATGAATTCTCGAATAAAACTGAAATGGTCATACGACTATCCTCACCCACAACTCAAACAAACAGCTCAAACTCTATGCGACCAGGTTACGTCAAATTACAACCACATCAACAAGCTTAAGCTTTTACCCCAGTACAAAAAACGCATCAAGATTGTGAAATACAAGGAAATAGCTAATGACCCTGTAGGTGTTGCCAAAAGACTGTATAGCTTTGCTGACTTTGAAATGACTGAGAATACTAAGAAATGGGTGATTGACAGTACGCAACCGAGCAAAGAGGAACTGAAGAAAGCGCTTCACGAGCCATATTCGCACGTTCGGAGCGCCGCCGGGAATGCCGATCGCTGGCGCAATGAGTCGTCAGTTGATCGGAATCGCGTTATAGAAAGTGTTTGTCAACCACTTATGAAATTGATGGGGCTTGATAAAGTTCCATGATGAGACACGATTATCAATTTCTTTTTGGGCATTTGAGGATCAAAAAAGGGTAATAAATAAAATAAAACAAATAAAATAAAAATAACAGTATCAAATATGACCCCAAGCACTACATTAGTTAGAATCGGAACATGGGCGGTAGGATAAAAAAGTGTGTACAACATAGTCAATACGCTGTTTACCAATTCCAGTCTCTAAATGCCAGTTTCCCATTGTTTCTCTCCTTAATTAAAGTGTAAACATGTTTCCTTAAATATTCAGAACTCAATAGCTTTTAACAAGGGGTACAAGTTGCAGAAGTTGGTACAAATGTCACCACAGTAGATATTATTAGAGGCAAACAACATATTGGAAGTAGTGTAATGTTTAACAGGAGCAGGGGCGTATTCAGGAATTTAAGTGGGGGCCGGTCAGTGAAAACATGGGACGAAAAATTTCGAATTTCCTCCAGCAAATACAGTAAATGTATGGGAAAATCTACCGAGAAAGGGGGCCATGGTCCCCCACAGGAGGTGCTAATGAAGGAGATAGGCCTTATCACGGTTTCAGCCGCCATTTTGTGCAGTAGGCAAGCCCCGCAAAAAAGTCTCACGAAACACAATAGCAACAGTATCGTACCCAGATGTTATTTTTGCGTCTATTGCGGTACTTTCTCTATTAAAATTGTTTTGGAGCCGTGGCCTGGGTCATGGCTAAGGTATAACTCAGAAGGAGGTGATTAACAATTCATAGGCTTCACGGTAGAACGAACCTATATATGCCATATTACTCCATGTAGCTTCGTTCTGTTTTTTTTTTATGCCTATGAAAGCTATGAATTATCAATCACCTCCACTGTGAGTATCCCATCTATAGAGGGGTTGCACAGACCATGTGACCAAAGCAAAATTTTAATTTATTTTCTTGAAATTCAATATTTTAGTTAAAAAATACATAGCTATAAAGCAAAATGCCATAAGAAGTAAAGAATGTGATTTTTTTTTGCCAAAATGTCGTTTTGGAGGAAAGTGATCTGTTATGCAAATATTTAATGAGCATTATTTGCATATGTCATCATTTACTTTAAAAAAGAGAAAAATGCATAAAAATGACATAAAGCAGTTTTATTCAGCTGTATTTTTTATCCCTTGGCATGGTAGAATCAAAACTGAAAGCTTGCTTTGTATTTTGAATTCTCTATGCTAAGAGATAAAATAGACAGATAAATAAAACTGCTTTATATCATTTCTATGCATTTTTCTTGTTAAAGGAAATGATGACATATGCAAATAATGCTAATTAAATATTTGCATATCTGATAATTTCAAGATTGCAACTGCGAAAAGTTGTTTTGCCCAAAAAATTATACTCAATTCTTTCCGTTGCATTTTGATACATAGCTATGTCAAGTATGAGCTAAAACATTGAATTTTGAGAAACATTTGTGTTGGTCACGTGACTGTGCAACCCCTCTATTGTAGCCACAACCATCGCGATACAACATGAAAGAATTTCATTCTCCTTCACCAGTTCATCCGAATGAAAAATATTTTCCCTTTCCTTCCAGCATGACTATTGATAAAAGATAACACAGTTAGACGTTTTTAAACTTTTGGCAGCGTGGTTCAGGTGTGAAAATTCATCTGATTTGCATTCCAAGAGAATGATGGTCTTTATCAGTGCCAGGTCAACCTTAGCCTCGTTGTGACGCAGCAATTCAAAAGGCAGATTTTCAATGCAGCACGCACCCAAGTGGGGTGGCGAGACAGACGAAATCTGCGCACTGATGCTGTTATCGTTTTGTTTGGTCTGGTTTCCTTTAGAAGTGGGTCGAAAGCGACCTAGAAACGTATCCTTTCCTTGTTGAAACGTATAAACTTTTTCAAACT
Organism: Scolanthus callimorphus; assembly: GCA_033964015.1. Lineage (NCBI taxonomy): Eukaryota > Metazoa > Cnidaria > Anthozoa > Actiniaria > Edwardsiidae > Scolanthus > Scolanthus callimorphus. Next base: position 42,070 of record JAWWUD010000249.1, read on the forward strand.
TGAACAAACAAGAAAAGTGTCCATGGTCTATGCTCAGATGCAGGTAAAGTTATAGCAAATATTCTTCCAGGGATTTGGGAGGAAAAGTTATAGCAAATATTCTTCCAGGGATTTGGGAGGAAAACCCAGAGACGGATATCAAAGTGGCCTTTCTCGTGAGAGATCCAAGAGGGAATATGAATTCCCGAATAAAACTGAAACAAGGACATAAAAAACTGTATAGCTTTGCTGTCTTTGAAATGACTGACAATACTAAGAAATCGGTGATTGACAGTACGCAACTGAATGAAGAGGAACTGAAGAAAGCGCTTAAGGATCCTTTATTTGCACGTTAGCAGTTGTGATGTTGCACAGAGGTGCAAATGGATAAGATCAATTTTAAAACATGTTTAGTCTGGGGTTTAGTTTCAACCTTACTGTGAACAGAGTGTGAGACTCAAGAAAAAACTTTTATTTTTGCCCATCTCTCACATTCTGCCTGACAAACACTAGTAAAAGATAGTGACTAGATGTCCATTATGGTGACCAAACCACATCAACCAAACATTTACATCAATTCATGTCCAGTTTCCTTCGTATGATCTTGTACTTTATTCCTGGGCAATCTTGGACACGACCACCCTCAAATATCACAACGCCATGCTCTTGTAACTGTCCTCTCTCTCCAGGAATATAAGCTGAGATGGTTTTACCATTGCTTAACTTCAGTAAAGCACATTTCCTCTGAGCTGAGTTTGGTTTCTTAGGCTTACGTATAAAGACCTTGACACATACTCCCTTTCTTTGTGGGCCTAGCATAACTTTCTCTGATCTTGGAATATACTTTTTTATTTGCGTATTCTTGGTACGTGGCTTCTCACGTCGTATTTGATTCAGTGTTGGTAAGCATCTGACTCCAGTTGCAAAGGAGCCTAGTCCACATTTAGGAGAAGGATTGATAAATGTATGCAAAGTTGAATACCTGTGTGCTTTCTGCAGTAAACTTTGAACTGGACACCTTGGAAAATTTGACTGCAATTGTCTTGGATGGGAAATACAGTATGACCTTGAGATTGCAGTTAGACTTCTGATAAGTCGATTGGGCTGAAAGGTAAGTGGTACATATAAATGGTGCTAATAAGTAATGTGACAGTCAAAGATTTACCAGGAAAACAAAAGTGAACTAGGCCAATTTCAATATATTAAAATATTTACTTGAATACGAGACTCTAGGGAATAAAACAAAGAAATAATTTTATTCCCCTGAGCCTCAGACTCAAGTAATCAAAGTCATGGTCTACTGACTGCACACTTTCTGTGATACTTAATTAAAAGGGGGGGGCATGAATAGGGGTCCACAAATCCGCTGAACTGTTTAACTTTTTGTGAAAATCAACCAATCTGCACAAAGTTTTGCCTCAATCCAAATCCACAACGTTTGATTTATGATAACAATTGACAATTAGAAAAAAATATCTGTATCGCTTACATACATCTCTCGTACTGACCCTAACTGAAATGTGAAAACATAAACGGCCTACAAATTCAAATATCTAGGGCTATTTTGTCTACAGGCCCTATAGCCAACACTTGGCACAATCTGTACTTGCAATTATCAGAATCCGAAGTCGAATTTTCAATTCTTGCTATACAATCAGTCCTTTGGGAATAAAATAACAAAAGCGTGGCAGCTATGTTGGATATACAGAACACCCATAAGGGAGCAAATGAACTTTCTTTTGTTCTGTACATCCACTGACGTCACATGCACACCAAGAATAGATCCCTGATCTGGTACGTTTTAAGAATCCGAAAATCTGCTTGGTTTTTCTTAAAATCTGTTATCTGTGTGCTTTTTAGGCCCAAATACACCAATCCACAAACCTATTCATCTCCATCCCCCCCATTCAGAATTACCATTGCTTAATGGGCAATTCCAGAAAAACTAGTGCTGCCCGCCCCCGGGTAGATATATTTTTTTGACTGCTTTTGCTCCTAAGTCATGAGTACAAGTCCCAAAAGGCCAAGGCTGTAGGGTCTGTTTTCAGCTACTCATAGTAAGTGTGCAGGTTTATCCTATTTGCAGAAGATATTCAGTGATTCATCATTTTATTGAGAGTTGCATCAGTTGTTGTCAATAAATAATAGGTCTTTATTATATGGATGCCAGTGTTTTACCGGAAACTAAAACACTCGTATTTTCCATATCTTCACTAGTGAAAATATGAAAATATTATGTACCGAATGTCCCGGATGTGTAAGTTTGCAGTGTTGTTTTCCTCACTTTCGTCTGCAGTGAAATCTCGCTCGGTCACTGGAGCGAGAGGGGTGGAGGGGTAATTTCTTAACACCCTTCCGTGGGGGGGGGGGGGGGGGGGGGGGTATGGATATTTTTTGGAAACACATTTTACTCTGACACTCGCTGCGCACGTTCGTAAAAATATTGTTCTTGCCACTCGAAAATAAAATCCATATCTTCGCGCCACCGTGTAATATCCTCTATATACGTTTGATCTATATAGGAAATGCTGAGACCTTTAAGAATCCAGAAGACAATAATATATAGAGGATATTACACGGTGGCGCGATGATATGAATTTTATTTTCGAGTGGCAAAAGCAATATTTTACGAACGAGCGCAGCGAGTGAGTAAAATATTGCTTTTGACACGAGAAAATAAAATTCATATCGTCAAGCCACCGTGTAATTTTCTTTTTATTATATAGACAAACCAGAAAAAAATATTCCATATTGATTTCCAAGCACTTTTGTTTTGACCGATATCCTCACTAGTGAGGATATGGAAAATATGTCACGCAGGACCCGGATGTAGCTTCGTATGAGATCTACGAGTGGCGTATTTCCCAGTAAAACACTCGTGTCTATATAATAAAATATCATTCCCTTAACACAAGTACGTTGAATCTTACCAACATCTGCAGCTTGCCCAACCAGCCCCTCATGGCCGCCATGTTTGAATTTCATGGGGAAGTCCGCTGTGCTGCATATCACAGGCTCGACCAATGCAGTATTCGCTTGTTTCTTTTTAAAAACCCTAAAATAAATTCCTTTCAGGATAAACAAGGCGTATTTGAACTCATGTATATTTTTTATAAATATATACATATGTTTTAAACAGCACATTTTGAATAAAATTAAAGAAACTTCGTCGATCGTATGGGTTTCCTGTTTATCTCCCATGAGTCTCTGCGTGGAGTTTACAGAAATTAGTGCGCCAAAATGGCGTCTTCTCCTTCAATCGAAGGACAGGTATTAAAATACTCAATTCAGAAGTGGTCAAGCCACTCAGCAAACTATGAACCAGTGTAAGTCCTTCATTGATAGCATATCTTCACCGTTGTATAGATGTTTTGAGATGTCCCATATTGATCAATTTTAATTTTACGTTTATTTGACAGGAATATTCTGGTTGATAAACCCAACGACCAGTCGTCACGATGGTCATCAGATAGTAATTATCCTCCGCAGGTAATGATATCTGCTTCTCCTTTAATTTGTTGTGTAACGTAAGCTTAAGCTTATAAACTGCGTTTTTATTGTGCAACGTAAAACGTGTACCTGAGTTACTGAAAAACTAACTAAATTTTTCATCTGCTATCACTTTGCTATTTGTTATTTACCTAAACATTTACATATTAACTTTATTTGCGCTACGGACAACAAGTGTTAGCGAGACAGCACGATAGCTGTACCTTACCATTCCACATTAAACTATATTAATGATTGATATCACAAAATAACACATCTGTAAAATCAATCGCTATTATAGAGAAATACTGGAGTGACTGTAGAATACCCTCCCACCTCCGCTGATTTGCATCTCTCTGAAGTTCTTATAGAACAAGGTGGCATAAAAAAGATCTATTCATATTCAAATCAGTGGGGGGGGGGGGGGGTATTCTGGCGCGGGTTGTTCAAAGGTTGATTAAATTTAGACCAGGTTTATTTCTGAACAAAACCATCGAGTCACCATGGTAATTAATCCTGGATTAGTGCTAAACCATTTTCGAGCAACCGGACCCTGCAGTCTAGCTGAAATACTTATCCAAATTTTAGCTCAAAGCGAGGTGATGATCAGCTATCGATAATCTTGGAGCCTGAGGCCACTAATTGTTTTAGTATAATTTCTCAAGTGATTCATAAGTTTTTTAGGTGAATAAATCTTGTTTTGGGGATTTTTCACGATCATAGCAAAACTTGTGCATGCACTCCCAATCCTTTCAATTGTAAGAGCAAGAGAAAACAAAGCTCTCAACCAAAAAGCATGCACAAATTCTTGTAATCACTTGAGTAATTATACTAATTAATTAGATTAGACACCAGACGACAGGCCAGTTGGCTTTACCAGTTGTAAGTTGGTGGATAAGCACATGCTATCTTCGTTTTCCAGTCTCCCTTTTCCCATCTTCATTTTAGATCTTCGTTTTCTGTTCTTTGTTTTCCAGACACTGCTCAGAATACCTACCCACCAACAGCCCAAAAGCAGGCTGTGTTGAGGTTCTGCAAAGGTCACACAACCACGCTTTCAGAGTTTGACCTGGAGCTTTTCATAATCTATATTAACTTGTTGTTTCAGTACCTTACTCTAAAGCTGTTCCGACCAGCCATAGTAAAGAAAATCACTTTTGGAAAATATGAGAAAACCCATGTTTGTAACTTGAGAAAGTTCAAGGTATATGGTGGCCTACATGATGAGCACATGACTGAATTACTAGAAAGGTAGGAAATAGTTTAATCCTTTATCCTATGGATGGGAAAGAAATTTTGGAATCCCAACCCCAATCCCCACCAAATACCGGTACAATATCCCTGTACTTTTTTTATTTTACTGTAAGGCTCCTTCTTGCCTCGCAAGTCATAATGAATTTGCTTGCTTAGGAAATTCTACCACCAAATATGACATTGAACATCTGTGTGACAAAATTTGAAATTGTTGTTTCAGTGGATTGAGGAATGACCACATCAAAGAAGAGTTCACCCTTAGACATGAACTTGAGGGAAGAGTGTTCCCTTGTCAGTACATTAAAATTGGTGAGTGTTTTTAATCAGTTGATGTCGAATAACTGTATAGAATATTAATGAATTGTTTTTGTGAGCCCATAGGAGACAATGTGATATACTGTACAGGGTTCGAAATTCCCACAAGCTAACTCACTAGATAGAAGCAGAATTTGCAATTATTGAGTGTGGAAAAACATCGCTTCATTTTCTAGTGAACTGCATCTTATTTAAACATAAATTCAAATAAATAAAATGTTTCAGCCTGATCTCTTTTGACAAAAAAGTATGACGTAGGCATAAAAGAGCGGAAAATGTATTTGTCTTTCAGCTGGCCACGATGCTGACCCCCATGTTGCGTGTTGCCATGTTGCATGAAACTAGGGACTAGCTTTAAGAATCTCAAGACGTTACTTGCTTTCTTGGTTCAATACCATTCGCGTTGTGTGGGAAAAAAGCCACCGAAACAGCAAAACATGTCAAATATTACAAGTGCTGCTACTACACCCCAGAAAGGAGAAAGCATTTTTCTGCTTGAACTTAAAATCTTGTGGCTTGACCATTAAGCTTGTAAATCTCATCTATACAAGATAAATTCATCTTGTGACTAAAAAGACAAATTTCTAACCGTGCTGTATATTTAAAGAGTAAAGAACTTAATTGCAGAGTATTTTAACTTCTACACTTCATTACAATCATTCCTTTCCACAAGTTTATAAAGACAGCTATACTTATTTGTAAATAGTTTTCCTTTCAACTCAAGACAAAAATGATTTTTCCACTGAAATAAAGTTATTTCCATATGATATAACTCCTGTTTACTTTTATAAAACTCCTGTTTACTATGTGAGCTACGTATGGGAGATTTTAGGAGTTCTTTTTAAAGGGGTTACCGTATTTACCCGTATATAATGCGCACTTTTTTCAGTCCAAAATGAGCCTCAAAAACGTGATGCGTATTATACACGGAACATCGCTTTTGGGAATTTGCATAACAACAAATACAAAAGATCCTTTACAAATTAGCTGATTCATGGTTGTGTGGTTCGGTTTCCAATAATAAAGCTAGGATTTCGATCTGTGAAACCTGCCAGGAGGCGGTGGAGGCTGTTTTTATTGTAAAAATCTCGGAGTTCGTAAGTCGCGAGCGCCATTTTGGATTTTGTGACTCGGCCCAGGACGCATGTCCAAAATCCAAGATGGTGCTCGTCGGCACTCGTGACTTGCTCGCGACTACGAGCTCCGGGATTTTTGCGACAAAATCACCCTGTAAACGCCTGCTAGAAGGCTACAATGCATATAAATATTAGTACAAATATTTACATTTTGCGTGAAATTACTTGTGGCACAAGATTTCTCTCAAACAAACAATTAAAATGAAGAAACCGTCGGAAAATTTCACTCATCTGTTCATGGCGAGTATTACATTAAATCAAGAGAGAATTGCATTTGTTTGTTGATGAATTTTCTCCAAGTCTTATGGTTGTTGGAGGTTCGAAGTTTATTTTCACATTCTATTGTCAAACTTTATTTTTCGAAATTGACCCTCAAAATTGGGGTGCGTATTATACACGGGTGTGCATTATACACGGGTAAATACGGTAGTTGTATTAGATTTAGATTTTAGGAGATATTGAATGCCAAATTTAAAAGAAAAAATAATGTTATTTGTTGTAGTGCCAATAATGTCATGGGGTCCTAGCTTTAACTTCAGCATTTGGTTTGTGGAGCTGTTTGGTATAGAGGAACCACTTATTGTCCAGCCAAGTCTTGCATGGTTTAACAAGGTATCTACCAGTACTTATGAGATAAATTGGGCATATTGGAGAGAAAGGAGACTCTGCTTGGCAAAGATGTGCAATGAATGTGCAGGGCATCTGGGGAAGTGCGGTAAAAATGGACCAAAAAGTGCGGAAAAGTGCGGGATTTTTCAGAAAAAAGTGCGGAAAAAAGTGCGGAAAACGGTCAAAAGTGCGGTAAAGTGCGGTAACATATATTTTTTTAATTTGCAGTTTTCTGTTGATTTTCTGTTTGTTTTGTCCCTATTAAAGGTAATTTCATTGAAATTGATAATAGCTAACTTCTAAACTTCGAATGATCAATATTTAGGTCAAGAACAACGGAAAAAATGCAAAAAGAGGGGCTCACCATGCTTGCTTACACACTATAAGTTATTTAGATTAATGTGCTTTACTGGTTTGCGTGAAGAAAAACTTGAACCCCAAAAATCATAAAGGCCTATTTCTCCAGTAAATCAACTCCTGTAACATTAATTTAACTGCAGGAGTTGTTCATAGTCATACGAAATCTGCTCTATTGTTATGAACAACACATACGGGAGTTGATTGTATGGAGAAATATGCGCTCTTAGTGATTTTAGGGGTTCGAGTTTTAAAGACTGATGCCGCGCAAGCAAGCATGGTGAGCCCCTCTTTTTTGCATTTTTCCATTGTTCTTGACCTAAATATTGATCATGCGAAGTTTAATAAGTTAGCAGTTACATCAGCTTCAACGAAATTACATTTAAAAATGACAAAACAAATAGAAAATCAGCAGAAACGACTTGTTATGATCCCCAAAAGCGCAAACCTTCAAATTAAAGAAAATAATTTACCGCACTTTACCGCACTTTTCACCGTTTTACCACACTTTTTTCCGCACTTTTTTCTAAAAAAATCCCGTACTTTTTTGCCGTTTTTTACCGCACTTCCCCAGATGCCCTGCCTATGAAACTGCCGGAGCCATTTACCATAGATGGTGATGACGAAACAGATTTTTTTCGTACGAAGTTTACATTTTGGAGTAGTTTAGACCGTTTATTATATAATATGTGAAAAGTACCACCACAAAGCTGTTCCGCGCCACGACCGTGACAGTACCGCGACTACGCGATTTCATTGGCGATTTCATTCCATTTACAGCAGGCCAGATT
>JAWWUD010000250.1:0-49999 GCA_033964015.1 Scolanthus callimorphus
TTTTGACCACTTTATTACGTCATTCCGTGGTATATAAGAAGACATACCACGGAAAAACAGAGGACATTTGTTTTATACCACAACAAAAAGGCAAAAATAAAAACAAAAACAGCGCGCGCGCTCGGCCAAACGGTGTTTTCGTTGGTTCTATTTAGCGCGCGCGCTGATGATGGCGCGTTCCGTGGTATATACTTTTATGTACCCACGGCTGAGAGCCAATCAGAATTCGAGAAACGCGCGCGTTGTGGTATAAACATATCTATTCACTATTGATAGGAAGTGGATTTAAGAAAATAAAGGCAATCAGGAGTTTATGGCGGATGTCGAGTGTCGAACGCGACACTCGGCGTGGCGCTGAAGCAAATTCCGCATCCATTTGGAAATAGGTGTAAGAATGTGAATTTGCGGCGGCCATTTTGGAAAAAGGTCTATTAACATGCCACATGCGAAGGAAGTCTGAGAAAAGATTGTGCACGCAAAGCAATATTTTACAGGGGTAATGTATGGAAACATTGTTCCCCTCTATGACTAAATCCTGGCTCCCAAACTTAAAGGGACTTCAAACACTTAGTTCCTCTGTTCCTCCAATGAACTGTAAAATGCGTGAATCACAAAAAGAAATGCGGACTAGTATGGCAAAAAATACGTAAGACTTCCGCAAAATGCTGGATGTTTTAAAAGAAATCACATTGGCCGTAACAGTGGAGACGGCTAAGGCGTCCTGGCGGCCTTAACATTTTTGAGGACGTCTAGATGTGGTGTCCGACCAGCAGCTTTTTAAATATTTTATATATGTTTTTATCGTTTTAAGAGCCACTGCCTGTAAATATCAAACATCGTCCGACAGATCAAAAAAATCGACCTCCAGTTTATTTTATAAAATGAGCTCCCATATGGAACTATTTTCGAAAATGGGGTTTAAAAGTTTCAGCGAGTTTAATTTTTCGAGAAATCTCGTCAAGTCTGATTTCACCCAAATAGGGCTCGTCGCGACACCGAAAATCGCAAAATTCTGCCTAGATTGGGAAGCCTCGCAAAGCCTGAAAGCGAAAGATATTGAGATTTTGTTTTTGATCTCATAAAAGTGTGTCATTTAGACGGTTGGAAAACGGTAAGATTATTTTTGCTTTTGATTTTCCAAAAAATTTACAGGACCCTATATGAGCCCCGTCAAAAGCAAAAATCGTTCTGCTTAAATTTGACTAGAATTCAGGGGCAAGAATCTCAGCTGGTGCGCATCGAATTTTCAATAAAAATGTTTTTACATTGTTCCCAATCTTTCATTTCTATCATATAAAAAAAATAATCGCGGCCCGCAATTATTTACCTTCTACGAAAGCGAAACGTCGAAGTCACTTTTGCATTTTTCACATGACACGCGATTCAAATTGACTTCATGCCAGGAAGGGAAATATTCACATTTACTTGTTTGAATTGTTCTAAAAAGGCATTTATTATTATAGAAATAGTCATAGAAGTCAGGTTAGCTGTCGTAGCTTTAGATTTAGTAAATATACAGATTTAGAAATTTCCAATCTGTGAACATAATTAGCATAAAGCGAGACAGTACTTGCGTGAGAAGTTGATTCACTACTATACGAATTTACACATCTTTTCTTAGAGGAGGAATTTTCCCAACATGTACACTAGTTGCTCCTGAAAGGAATCGCTCCTTTTATTTTACCAACTGGAAGATAAGATAACTTTTGTATTTTTAGGCTTCGAAGTGCAAAGCTCCTCATGGTTTTGCTGTTTCAATTGTTTTCCCAGCCGATGCTAATTGAATTACTTTAGCCGAGTTATTTTTAGCGCATGGGAATGAATATGAATTAAAAGCTTTCATAAATCGGGAAATAAAATAAATGAATTACTAGCAAATGTACTCTTTTTTTTGGGTTTATAATTTGCTAATTTTGTATCTTACGAGGTTTTTTGAGATTTAGGCGTTACGCGGTTAGGAATTTGGACAAATCAACACTCATCAAATCGTTTGATTTTGAGTGCGCGTTTGTTTACTCCCTCTACAATCAACTCAACTGAACTGTGAAATCTAAATCTCTTTAAAATGCAACAATCGCCAAAATCAAACGATTTGAGTGTTGATTTGTCCAAATTTCTAACCACGTAACGCCTAAATCTCAGTCCCCCCCCCCCCCCCCCCCCCATGCGTCTCTATGCGCGAATGTACAACAGACATCACAGGACATCTGTGACGTGAAGAGCGAACCAAGGCTTCTTTTTGCTCGAGCCACTATCAAGATGAAGACAAATGTACGCCTATGATCGAGTCTATGATTATGTTTGCAAGTGTAAGACGTGATGAGCGATAACGTGATTATCTATCATTAGCCTTGCCTTGTTATCGTTATGCTATGTTGTTATCGAATTATTCATTGTTTTGCTCACTTTATTTTTTAATTATTGTTTGTAACGTTTAAAGGGTGCGACCGCGCAATTATGCATCCGATCGTTTTTTGACCACTACAATATTTGCCAGCTGGTCCAGAGGAACTAGGACTGGCCACGCCCATTCCTTCTGTGCACTGCAGGGCGCCATATGAACAGGCTATCCAAGAAGTTGTTTCCCTGTGCTCCTGTAGTTTTGTCCAGTGATTGTGAAACTCCTCGACATTGGAGAAATCTTGAGAAAAATAAATGAAGAGGTTGTGGACAGCATTCTATAAAACTAGCAATAAAAAATTGGTATGACAGAAAATCAGAAGTGAAGAGACCAAACACCCAAAAGTATAAACGTTTTGGTTATAAGAATTCATTAAAGTTGCCATCAAAACCGTTTCCGATTTATGAAAGCATTTCATTCTTTTTTATTTTTACGTGCTAAAAACAATTGGGCTACGTATTGGAAAACAACTCACACAGCAAGATTGAAAAAGGAATGCGATAATATTCAGTTACCACAGAACCAAAAACTATCAAACTATCTTACCTTCCTCTTTACGAAATAAATGGAGCGATATAAATTAGTCATATTCTGCGTGGAAACTGTGTTCACGCGCCGAGTTGCTTTCTCCAGAGTTACAAAACCGCGTAACGCCTAAATCTCAGAAAACCTCGTAAGATGCAAAATTAGCAAATTGAAAAACCAAAGACTCAAATTATAAACCCAAATGAAAGAGTACATTTGCCAGTAATTCGTTTATTTTATTTCCCGATTTATGAGAGCTTTTAATTCATGTTCATTTCCACGCGCTAAAAATAACTCGGCTAAAGTAATTCAATTAGCATCGGCAGGGAAAACAATTGAAACAGCAAAACCATGAGGAGCTTTGCACTTCGAAGCCTAAAAATACAAAAGTTATCTTATCTTCCAGTTGGTAAAATAAAAGGAGCGATTCCTTTCAGGAGCAACTAGTATACATGTTGGGAAAATTCCTCCTCTAAGAAAAGATGTGTAAATTCGGAGTGAATCAACTTCTCACGCAAGTACTGTCTCGCTTTATGCTAATTATGTTCACAGATTGGAAATTTCTAAATCTGTATATTTACAAAATCTAAAGCTACGACAGCTAACCTGACTTCTATGACTATTTCTATAATAATAAATGCCTTTTTAGAACAATTCAAACAAGTCAATGTGAATATTTCCCTTCCTGGCATGAAGTCAATTTGAATCGCGTGTCATGTGAAAAATGCAAAAGTGACTTCGACGTTTCGCTTTCGTAGAAGGTAAATAATTGCGGGCCGCGATTAATTTTTTTATATGATAGAAATGAAAGATTGGGAACAATGTAAAAACATTTTTATTGAAAATTCGATGCGCACCAGCTGAGATTCTTGCCCTGAATTCTAGTCAAATTTAAGCAGAACGATTTTTGCTTTTGACGGGGCTCATATAGGGTCCTGTAAATTTTTTGGAAAATCAAAAGCAAAAATAACCTTTCCGTTTTCCAGCCATCTAGATGACCCACTTTTATGAGATCGAAAACAAAATCTCAATATCTTTCGCTTTAAGGCTTTGCGAGGCTTCCCAATCTAGGCAGAATTTTGCGATTTTCGGTGTCGCGACGAGCCCTATTTGGGTGAAATCAGACTTGACGAGATTTCTCGAAAAATTAAACTCGCTGAAAATTTTAAACTCCATTTTCGAAAATAGTTCCATATGGGAGCTCATTTTATAAAATAAACTGGAGGTCGATTTTTTTGATCTGTCGGACGATGTTTGATATTTACAGGCAGCGGCTCTTAATAGGTACACTTATGTATACTCTTATATATTTCATCTTTTAAAACTATTTAGAAACTATACATTTATACTATTTAGATACTATACATGTTCTTTTATATATAAAACTATTGTAAAGCGCTTTGGATCCGTAAGAGAAAAGCGCTATAAAAAATAACTTATTATTATTATTATTAAGCAAATCACTAACGCTGGCGAGGTCTTGATTTAAATTGGATTCGATATTATGGCTTTATCAAAATAAAGGAAAGAGTGAAATTCCCTTTACTTGTGTCAGTTGTGAAGTTTGCGTGGATATTGGCTAAGGGTGGCTTCAAGGTTACCCTCGCGGTTCCAGTGTCTCCAAGCTTCACTCGTTTATAAAAACGCATGCTCAGTAAATTAGCTTTTGTAGATTTACGTTTGATTGAGCAAGCTGGCAAACACAAAATTCTATGGTTTACAATGGAACAAGATTAAGATGACCAAACTCTTCGATTGACTATAGTTGACTCTTGCAGAAATCTTCCACAAGAGGCACGTTTTAAACCACCCGCATTTAGCAATTTAACAATTTCAGTTCTGATTGTATGGTTTAGTTATTCTCAGTTTGGTTAAGATTTCCGAAACAAATCATATTATTGTTGTTTTGAATTTACCAAGTTTACGAGACTCTTGTTTGATAAAATTCACTCAACGAGTGCGATGCTTTATAAATCATGATCAATACTTTTCTCTCTCTCTTTCTGGGTTTCTTGAAATATCTCATTTTATACTCAAAACAATTTCGCCGGAAAAAATCCACAAGCGGCTTTGTCTTGTCAGGGGGGGACTCCCTTATGTTTTGATCGGGGATGATCGTCGGAAATTTTCAGTGTCACCCCTAAAAGATACCAAACATGGCGGGCCATAGCGTTGCTCAAATAATTTAAAAGATGAGGCCTTATGTGGAAAGTAGGCGCGAAGGAGACAGGTAACAGGTAAAAGATATCCATTCAAGAAATTTCCGGGTTTGTTTCTATTTATCGTCTTTCATCGAGTAATCTCTCTTTTTTACACGGTTTTTAAAAGCACCACCAAATCGCAAATCTAATGCGCAATCCGGACCAATTGTCATGGTAACGGTCTGAGATGAGAAAATACTGGACCGGAAATGAGCCAATCAGAGCTCGCGTACTATCCTAGCCAAACAGTAAAGTATATAATATTCATCCATTATTCATAGGATGCTCATCCAATCTCTGCACTGGATTCGGATCAGGTGACACTACTTGTAATCCCCGATACCACATGGCTAGGTGTCTGATACAGAATACTAATTGATCTAATTATTATTCTGTATCGCGCTACGCGCTCGTGTTTGTATCTGCCGATATAACATAGCCACTCATATTGTAAATAGTACAAGAGTAATGGACATGAAATGGTCCTCTGGGAGATGCGGGGCAGGAGAGAAATTTAGTACCCGAGAGAGAATCATTACGAAGCACCTTTGAATAGGACTATACAAATAGGATTTTTAAAGCCATTCAATTCATTCATTAACTCCTATTCAAATCATTCATCTATTAATAAATGTATACCCACCGCGCTTTTCCGTAGGTTTTCGGCACTGTACCCCTTCGGAAAATCTCTTCCATGGGTCTTCGACACTGTACCCCCTCGGAAAAACTGTACATGCGCACCCCCTCGGAAAACATCTTCCGTGGTTTTCGCTCCCAGTGTATCGTACCCCGCGATGCATCGTACCCTCTCGGAAAAAGTCTTCCGTGGTTTGGTTCGGGCTTGCACCCCCCTCGGAAAACGACTCTGGACCGTGCTCCCCTCGGAAAACCTCTTCCGTAGGGGGGGTGCGGATAAAAAATGGAATGGCCCTATATCATTGTGTATGAAAACTGCTGGTATAGGAAGATTTATTGACAAGTTAGAGAGAGTTCTGTCTTAAGGTGGCTCCCGAGTATTTATTGCAGAAATAGACCTCAACTTCTAGCGTATGTTTGACCCTGAAAAAATCTTCCGATTTCCATCATTGTTCTCACAGAGCTTAAGCAACCTCTGCACTACCAAATGGTGTAGTTCATTTGATATATTAAGTTCGTCTGTTAAGGATATTTTAAATTTTCCAAAGGAGGTGTTTTTAGAATAATTGTTATAACTTGAAAATTCGACCGTGAATGATCTTATTACCAGCTAAAATCGCATCCATAGTAACAAGGGTTTACTCAGAGAAATGCCCAGGTCAGCTTTTCCCATGCGATTTAAGTTGTAAACGATGTAATAATTTTACCTCTAAAAATGTCTTATTCCGCTTATGTTTAGTGTGCCGAGCGCGGATATCAGAAAAGCAAGGAAGCTCTTCAGTATTATCTCGGCTAATGTTCACTCTTAATTATATAAAAGAGAAAATAGAATCGAGTATCTACAGAAAGCGATATTTAATAAACGAATGAGAGCAACGTCTTGTCCAGAATGTGATGTTGCTATAATATTCAATTCGAGCTCGAAATACCTAAATTGCTGGAATTGTTTCGCAAGTTTCTTTCGTGAGAGGTAGAGTACAACCAACTGAGAAGACTTACCAAGTTTGGGCTCGTCTTTCCAATACTATGTTGAGAAACATTATCCACAAGGAGTCAGTATTTCTTCGCTCCAACACAACGCCAAGAAAACCCATATGTTTATGAACTCAGCGTTCTCGTCTCAGTGCACATGGTGCTAAATACTTCACGTGCGACGCTTTCTCGACCCGCGGGATCGCGGAACAGCTACCAGTATTAACTTGTCTTACTTCGGGACTAGGAAGCGTCGCACGTGAAGAATTTAGCGAAGTGCACTGAGGCGAGAACACTGCGCTCATAACATGTGGTTTTTCTTGGCGTTTGTGTTGGAGCAACGAAACACTGACTCCTTTTGGATAATGTTTCTCAACATAGTATTGGAAAGACGAGCCCAAACTTGGTAAGTCTTCTCAGTTAGTTGTACTCTACCTCTCACGAAAGAAACTTATGAAACAATTCCAGCAATTTAGTTATTTCGAGCTCGAATTGAATATTATAGCAACAGCACATTCTGGACAAGAAGCTGCTCTCATTCGTTTATTAAATACCGCTTTCTGTAGATACTCGATTCTATTTTCTCTTTTATATAATTAAAAGTGAACATTAGCCGATATAATCCTGAAGAGCTCCCCTACTTTTCTGATATCCGCGCTCGGCACACTAAACAGAAGCGGAATAAGACATTTTTAGAGGTAAAATTATTACATCGTTTACAACTTAAATCGCATGGGAAAAGCTGACCTGGGCATTTCTCTGAGTAAACCCTTATTACTATAGATGCGATTTTAGCTGGTAATAAGATCATTCACGGTCGAATTTTCAAGTTATAACAATTATTCTAAAAACACCTCCTTTGGAAAATTTAAAATATCCCAAACAGACGAGCTTAATATATCAAATGAACTACACCATTTGGTAGTGCAGAGGTTGCTTAAGCACTGTGAGAACAATTATGGAAATCGGAAGATTTTTTCACGGTCAAACATACGCTAGAAGTTGAGGTCTATTTCTGCAATAAATACTCGGGAGCCACCTTAAACAATACATATACCTCTTGCCACGTCATCAAAACCGAATTTGCATAAATCTTTGATCTTGTGAATCATAAAAGTGTAGTGGAATGTAAGAGAGTTGAGGAGTGTAGTGAATGTGAAAGATTTTATTACTAACTTTCTAGAAAGTTCTAGTGCACAAGTAAGTTACAGTTAAGATAGAGCGTGCAAATGATGATGTATGACATAAGGTTTTCAGTTAGTTGAGAGAGTTATGTAAATACTCCCAGGACTTCATTTGGATGAACTCGTTTGGATAGATTGATAAGCAAGTTTGATAAATAAGTTTGACTGGCTTCCAGTAATCATTATTTTATATTTTAGGTTCTGATATAAAGGCTGGTAAGAAGAAAAAGAGTAAAGTGATTGGTCGAAAGAAAAGGAGGAAAGCTGAACGAGTTGACAGGAAATCAAGAAGAAATGAGTTCTTTCATAAAAAACACCCTGTGAAAGTACCAAGTGTAAGTGACAAATACCGTAGCTGTTTGTATCTGGATGCTATCAAGCCCAGGGGGTACTCCAGACTTTTTATATCAAGGAGGTGCAAATAAGGTGCAAAAAGTTTCTAAAAAGATTCTATGATCACTTTGACAAACCCAAAAAATCCCATGACCAAATTAATTTGAACACCGAGAAACCCATGAGCGAAATTGAGACTCCCCCAAAATCATGTTAAGACTACAGTCAAAAGACACAAAGTTCGCTTCCACAGAGTTGATTAGTCAGCAATCGTATGCCAGGTTTTTGTGCCCCAGAATTTTTCAGACGAAGTTATCAGACCCCCAAAAATCCCAAAACATCTGGAGTTACTCCCCTGGGCTGTCAAAGGCTGCAAATCTAACTAGTCTAGGAGCAAATCTTGATAAGAGGCCTAGAACATGGTTTTCGTAGCACCCATCTCACAGGCCCGGGAATGTAGGATAGGATGATAAGCATGTATATGTTTTAATTTAGGTCGGGTGGTTCTAGTGGGCTCATGGGACAACATTCTCATATCAGGCATTTTGGGTACCAAAATGGTTGGGTGGTTCTAGTGGGCTCATATAGACTGTACACTTTCCAGCTTAAGATATACATGATGGTTTCCATGGTCTGGTATGTCTTCACCAACTTTATTTTAATCTTAACAAGGTAATTTCAAAATCTGGAATCGGGCTGAAAAATTGAAAGGTGTAACAGGCTGCAGGGAAGAGTAGTAAATGTAATTGAAAACTTTGTAATTATTGCCCAACATTCTGTTTCTGTTTTCAGGACGTTTTGTATCTCAACGAATGTGAGAACGAAAAGGACAATGCAGAAGCTAAAGAAGGAGCTCGAAATGCAAAGGCAATAAGGAGAAAAAGAAAAAGAAAGGTTACCTTGTTGCTTTACCCTTATTCTCATCCCCTACAGTAGAGTATGTCACATGATCTACCTCCACGTCTGATCAACATCACAAAACAATAACAGTATCCTTATTTTTAGAATTCCTCACAAACTGCTAAAGATATGGATATCCAAAGACTTGAGGACGAGAACAAAAAGGAAGAGAAGGAAATCAAGAAACTTGAGAAACTTTTGATGATTAACAGCAAGAAAAGATGCCACTTCAGTTCAAATCAGATGGACTTGATTGTATCCTTGATAGTAGTAGTAGTAACTGTGCTTGACATGCTTATAGCGCTTATTCTCAAAGCTCTCTTACATTTTGGATAACTCATCCTATAGAAACCACTTTATAAACATGAGTGTGTGTGTTAGTATGGCGAGTTCTGTGACACACAGGTTGAGCAACTTTGGTCTGTCCTCATGGTTCTTTAACGTCCCTCCTGTTCCGGTTAGTGGAGTCTATGAGTGGGACAGGACCTACGGTTTAACATCCATATCCAAGAAGACTTGACTACCGTAACTATTTGCAGATGTTAGAGCAAAGGCAGCACCTTCTCCTCAATTACTTAGAAATACCCTCAGCATTGGTCCAGCCTGGATTTGAACCCCTATCACCTCGCTAACAGGTCGGCTAACCTGAGTCCAGTTTGCTGGCTTTCTATAAACATACTAATACCAGTCTGGCAAACTTTCTTTTTCTCTGTATAATTCCAGCAAATTCGTCACCTAAGTGACAGAAAAGTTTAGCTACTGAAAGAGTGTGAAACCCAACCTCTAGTTTTATAATCAATCTTCCACATTTCGATATACGGTATTCTACAAATGCGCTGGAAAGAATTAGTTCACTATACAAATAGCCTCGTTCTACAAATGCGCTGGAGAGAACTAGTTCACTATACACATAGCCTCCTAACGCTGCCATCAATTTCTGTGTTTTTACAAAAAATATACATAATGAAAGGTTGAGGAACAGCTTAAAATGATATCATTTGAAGCTGTTCATCAACCTTTCATCTATATATTAATACCGTAAGGAAAATCGTGTCCGCACTCGCTCCGCTTAGCCCAGAAGCTGTGCCGCCAAAAGAAGTTCGCAAACCCGAAGGGAAGGTGGAAATCTGGACCGTGGGCGTGTTTTTGTTGGAAAAGATTGACCTCGGGCTAAGTTCTAATTCAAGCGATTTCTTAAGCGAGGGACAAAGCCGCCATCGCCGCCATATGTTGAATTCACACACAGAAACTAAAAAAGAACTTGGTTCGCCAAGCCGAAAGCACTATTGACATTCAAACCTAAATGGTTCTCTCACAGATTACATACAGGAATTTACAGGGATAATTCTAACTTGAAAGATTTGAGCTGAGAAAAATTTCATTCAAGTTTCAACAAACGTACACACTACACCTTGCTTCCCTTGGAGCACGCGCTAAGTCATGCTAAAGGTCGAAATGACACATTTACAAAACAAAGGTCCGTGAAAGTCATGAATAATATTCTCTAGTATAAATCCTGACGGCTCTATCGCAAAACGAAGGACACAATCCCGAAGAGAAGGAGGAAATCCCTCCAGTGGGTATGTTTTTGTTGGGCTAAGTTCTAATTCAAGCTATTTTTAAGCGAGGGACAAAGCCGAAAAAATATAAATAATATAAACTAAAAACAATTCTTACTTAGAAAATTTTTACTTGACCTGTTTCTTCTCTCCCCTCGCTGAGATATTATGATAAACATACAAACAATTCCGAAGTCAAATTGCGCTTTCGATTTTCACGGCTTCTTTGACCGATTTGAGAGGCGGACACGCGCGTGATTTTGTCGCACCAAATTCAGGGAGACCAGTGCAAAAAAAATCCTTTTGGGCTCACTTCATTTATTTCGGAATGGTGGGACGGGGTACTCATGCTGATGGGAGGTTATTAGTAATGTAAATCCAGCAGTTTATGGAAGGGGGAAATCATGAACCCCTCCCCACATCCATATGGCCATTGTGATTTTTTCCGTTTTTTTTTTTTTTAACAGAGAACACTTTTAAGTAAAATAAATTTCCCCCTTACACTCCGTGAATTTTTCACGGGCATCAGCTAGTTATATATAATATTGTTCTAAGTTCAACTGGTTGACAGATTCCTTTTTTCAGGATCCAGCTTGGCAAATACCTCGTTCGCGGATTTTCATATCGTGTTTTTAGACCGACCCGTTGAGGTGTTGACGCGTTGTCACATAGCCTCGTAACGCTGCCATCAGTCTCGGTGTTTTTATACCAATCCATTGACGCGTTGACATATAGCCACCTGACGCTGCCATAATTTTGTGTTGACGTGTTGACACATAGCCTCGTCGACTCGTTGAAGTGTGGTCGTGTTGACGCGATGACGCGTTTCTTTTAGGGTATAGCTATATGCGAGGGGGTATTCTGCAGTCTAGCCAAAATCGCAAGTCTAAACCGATCACTCCCCTGGACATCACCTGATGTGTCTGAAGTTGCCTGATCTTGTTTGCAGTGTAGGCTTCCAGGATTCATGTTGAGGGTGACATTGGGTTTGAGGCCTCAATCCCTTAGGTCCTGGTTGACGACTTCCTTCTAAGACTTTTGAAAGGAAATGCAGTTAAAAAGCATTTCAGGATTTATGCAGTACACATTTCAGTGACAATCCCTTAACAAACCCTAGATCTGCTTGAGTTATGTGATCCCCTAGAGAGAGACGCTGATTCTGAAAGTGAAGATGACTATGATGTGCTTAGAAACAAGAAGTCTAGACTCACAAAGGGTAAAAACAAGGTGATGTAAAAAAGTTACTTCTGGCATTTGATCACTAACAAGAGCTACTATTATTACTATCATTTTTGTTCAACCCTGAAGCGTGACGATTTTTCACGTTTCAACCGTGAACGTTTTGTTGAGAAGTTGTCGCGTTTCTCGCTTCCTCATTGGCTACTGTTTTGACCATTATTTTGCAGCCAATCAACGAGCAAGAAACGCGACAACTTCTCAACAACAACAACAACAACAACAACACAAAAGCACTTTATTTACAACAACAATATCTTTTACAGAGCAGATCTACCTGCATATAGCTATTGTTAATCGAGGCAGGTAGGGCACTTCTCGATGAAACATGCATGTTTGAAAGGTAAACCTACGCGAAAAAAAACGTCACGCTTCAGGGTTGAACGAATATGGTACTAAGAGCATACAACTCCTCTATTCTTACTGTGAGAGATCCTTATCACAGACCAAGTTATTTTAGAACTATGATATTCTTCTTCTATAGACATCATTCCAACGATTTCCCATTGCATTATTTAAACCCATTATCCTACCCATTATTCTGACGAATCTTTGCAGAGGTGTGACATCAAAGAAAAAAAAAACGATCTTAAAAGTAACTTGGTCTCTAATAGGGACATCTCAAGAACATAGTTTAGGCTGTTAGCTGACGGATGATGAGCTCCTGGTTATAACAACGATTTTCCTTTTCAGACTGAAGACAGTCATAGACAATTATTATTATTGAAGAGCAAGGGGGACCATTCCGACATGGATTGTGATGTTGTTGATGCTTCCACAAATAACAATGACAAAGAAGAGAGTGATTTGCAGCCTGGAATGGAAGATGAGGTACCTGATGATCGTGACGATGAGGATGATGAAGATGACTGGGACAGTAGGGATGAGGAAAGTGGGCTTGATGAAGATAAAATTAATGATAGTGATGACAATGATGATGAAGCTGATCATGATGATGATGATGATGACAACAAGGAGATAGGTATTGCTAAAAGTGATGCCAAAGATGTTGAGACCAATGCTCCAGTGGAATCCATAGGAAAGTATATTCCTCCTCACCTGAGAAATCAAAAATCAGCCTCGAAAAATGAACAGCTGTTGAGGATGAAGAAGCAACTTAAGGGCCATCTCAACAAGTAAGGCATTTTACTGTTCACTTTGACTATTCTATGGTAACTTAGCTTAAAGAACCTTGCATTGTGACCCACATTTTCAAAAACATCAAATTATGGTATGAGTTTTGTCTTTGCTGTACTGCCAATCAAGTCATCTGAACCAATGAGATTCCAGTGCAGTCAACTGGCTTCCCTCTGAACTAACACCAGACAACCTCGCGATGGAAAACCAGGTGACTGCAGCAGGCGAAACAGGGCAAGAATCTGATTGGCTCATAACATTTGACTGGCGGCGGAACAGCAAGGCAAAAACAAATCGATGTTTTGAAAACGTGGGTTGCGATGCTATGATTTTAGGTGTAATACTCCAGGAAGCATTGGCTCTATTAGAAATTCCAAGGAGGCCCCAGGATTCAAGAGTTTGGCAAGAGATTTTTAAATCTAAGCAAGTTTATCATGTTTCTCAGGATCTTGCCACCTTTTTGTTGGCCTATAGTAGTCATGGTTTTGTTGCTGTCATTTTTCAGACTGAGTGAAGGCAACCTTCAATTCATTTGCAATGAAATAGAAGAGCTTTTTACACAGAACAGTAGAAATGGTAAGCAAATTGTTTCAAAGCTCAAATTAAGGAAACAATTGAAATGTGTAATTATAGCACAGTAACTGTTGATTCTATTTTTCTCCCCTTCAGACATGAATGAGGTTTTAACTGATCTCATAATCAATTCGTGTGTGTCCTCATCTCTTATGTCTTCTAAGCTTCTGATGGAGCACTGCTTGTTAATTGCTGTACTGAACAATAACATTGGCATGGAAGTTGGTAAGCATGCAGTCTTATATAAGAAACCGAGCCAGTTGATGATTATATGTACGGTCTGTACTTATCACACAAATTACCCCCCCCCCCCCCCCCCGGGGGGGAGTCCCATATTTTTTGGGCGGGGGTGCTCGTCGCACCTTTTAGGGTTTAAAATCAGGCCTCTGGTGCCTTTTAGGGGTAAAATTCGAAAACGTGTAATTTTTTCCAGATAGGTACCTGTTAGAGGTCCGTTCTAGCAAATCAAGTAAATCACACTTGTTGGTAACCTGAATTTCAGACGTATTTTCCCTCGTAAAAATACGCGAGAATATTACGAGGGAAAATCAACTAAGCGACGCCATGATTG
Source organism: Scolanthus callimorphus (assembly GCA_033964015.1). Classification (NCBI taxonomy): domain Eukaryota; kingdom Metazoa; phylum Cnidaria; class Anthozoa; order Actiniaria; family Edwardsiidae; genus Scolanthus; species Scolanthus callimorphus. Next base: position 14,229 of record JAWWUD010000250.1, read on the forward strand.
GTACCTTTTAAGGGTCAAAATCAAGTAAGCGACGCCATGTTTGGTACCTTTTAGGGGTAAAAACGAACGTTCCCGACGAGCACCCCCGCCCCAAAAATATGGGTCCGAAAATATGAGTCCCCCCCCCGGGAAATTACCATTATGGATATGTTCAAATGCAGTTTACAAATGTTTGATCTCTATGATGCGGTTTGCAGTTTCGCAATGCAGTTTACAGTCACGAGAATGTAGTGAATTTTGTAAGTGGGGATAGTCTTTGGCCAACCACGGTTCTTTTTACTGCGATTTTCATAATTCTGCGAACTCTATATCGACCAACAAACCGCGGTTTGGCTTCCGTCAATCAAAATCAAACGAGTGAACAACTCTGGGTGATTTCACGGAGGCTTTTGATAGAGTTTGTGAACGACAGGGGCTAGCTAGGCTTCAAAGCACAATTATCCACTGTAAAATGCAAACCAAACTCAGAAAACATGCGTGGACTTGACTTAAAAGGTTTGATTGACGGAAGCCAAAACGCAGTTTGGCGTTCGGAAATATCAAGTGGGAGTTCGCAGAATTATGAAAATCGCAGTAATGTCCCTCATCTTTAGGTTCAGGTGAGTGGATTGAGAGACAGGATCTCAGTGTCATCCTAATAAGAGAAACAGGATAAGACGTGATGAATGATTAATTTCTTCCCACAATTAACCACAATTTCCTAAACACTATCCAAGCAGCAGAGTAAAATCCATAGCAGCCCAAGCCGGGAGTAGAACCCCGGGTACAAGAGGTAAAAGGCGAACGGCACCTGTAAAGGAATGGCCCATGCTTAGCGTGTGTGTATGCAGTTCTGGAGCACGCAGATAGTTGATAAAGCATGATGATGCACGATTCATTCGCTCAAAATAAAATGCTTCTCGCGAAAGTAAATGTCCTGGTGGATTTTTCTCGGCCTAAAAATGACGTGAGCATAAACAATCCCCATGCACAATCCATTTCTTGCTTAGAAATCGACCAATCAGAGCGCGCATTATATCGCGTATAGAAGAAGGATATATCACTGGAAGGATATCTCACTGGACTTCTAATCTACTTTACTTTTAGGAGACCGTAAATCAGGTCAGTTCACTAACAAATAATCTGTTCTTGTGGTTTCAGGAGCCTTTTTTGCCCAAAAGATGGCCCAGTTGTTTGACAGACTGTACAGAGCTGGTCCAAGTGAGAGCAAAGAAATTTTGAATGTGGTATCACTTTTCGCTCACCTGTATAACTTCAAGGTAAACATCCTCTGACTTGGATAACAAACTAAGCAACACAGCCGCCATTTTGTCAGCCTAGCAACATGCAGAGTCGGAAAAAGCATCCATTTCCATCGGCTGATGTAGGAGAATGTAGTGTGATAATAGTTTCGATTGAATGCAACAGATGAAGTAGTGCGGATGAGTGTCGAAAACTAAACGCAGTGTAAATACGCTTAGCCAATCAGAAACGAAACAAATTCAGCAACTAACCAATCAGGGGACGAGGTAAATACACTTAGCCAATTAGAAACGAAACAAATTCAGCAACTAACCAATCGGGACGACGTAAGTACATTAGTCGTGACCAAAAAAAACACGAGACACTGCGTGTTTGCTTTTTCTTCACATTCTGATTGGCTGACTTGCAAAGACCTAAACCATCAGCCAATAGGACGCATGGAAAACGCCTGATTTACTTTCGACTGAATGAAGAAATAACAATGAGTGGCTGACAAGGTCTCTTTAGTAAAAGTTAGTTTGTGTTCTTTTCCAGGTTATTGACTGTGGACTTATCTATGACTTGATTCGACGGTTGTCGGACAGCTTTCAGGAACAAGATATAGACATGCTGCTACTGCTTATAAAGAGTAAGTGTTTACAGACTTCTCCCGCACCCATGTGCTCCTGAATACGACGGCTCTCTTTAGGTTTTTCTCCCCCAACGGGGGGGGGGGGGGGGGGGGCACCGATATCTATTGGTCGGGAATGATCGACGGGAATTTTAAGTTTTACCCCTAAAAGGGCCTGGCTCAAATAATTTGTTACCCTAAAAGATACCCATCAAGAAATTTCCGTGTTTGACTAAAATGCTGCCTAATTTATCGTCTTCTCATCGAGTAATCTCTCTTTCTTACACGGTTTTTAGAAGAACCATCATGAGACAAAACAATATTAGTCCAATGGCTCCAACAAGTTTGTTTAGTCATTCCTTGTTATTTTGTTTTGACTGACAATTAAAAACTTCATAGGTACTGGAGCAGAAATCCGCCGAGACGATCCAGGATCACTCAAGGTTTGAGTTTTTGTCTTCTGCTATGTTCTTCTGACGTCACCATGTCATATTGTCGCTTATTGTATTTTTTCATGGTATAGGATATAATACTGCAGATACAAGCGAAAGCGGCGTCAGCCTCAGATGTTTGTAACCAGTGAGTATCTCGCTAAGAAAGTGTTTATTACAGCTATAATCGTTGCATCGTGACCCGCGTTTTCAAAACATCGATTTGTTTTTGGCTTTGCTGCTCGTGCCAGTCAAATCTTATGAGCCAATCAGATTGCTGCCCTGTCTCGCCTAGTGCAGTGGCCTGGCTTTCCGTCGCGACGTTGTCTGGTCATAGTTCAGAGGAAAGTCAGTTGACTGCACTAAACGAAACAGGGCAAACGTTTCATTGGCTCAGATAGTTTCGTTGGCGGAACAGCAAAGGCAAAAATGAAAACATAATTAGTTAGCCTGAGTTTCAACCGTTTCTTCATTTCGATCGCGAAAGGAAACGCCTGAATTCACCACCAGATTTTCTTATCCATTACGTAGCACTGACTCAAATTCGATCAGTAGAAACCGATTCGTAGGTTCCGTTACAACCATTTTCAGTGACGCGCGACAACTGCCGAAGAAGACGTGTGTTGTATTTCTGTAAGAAAATCTCATGGTGAGCTCAAACGTTTCCTTTAGCAAATTGAGGTACGATCAAGTGCGAAGAGACGGCTGAAAGTTAGGCAATTGAAATAAAGTACAAATGCTACCCAGCGAAGGCGTCTTGCTTTTCTTTTGATATAATAGTTTAGATTGGATTCCAGATGACTGTCTCTACGCGTTACTATTCATAGTTCCGACCTGTCATTCAAAGCCATAGTTACTGTTGTTATGTCCCACAAACAAACCAAGTTTCTCCTACAGAAATGTCCAAAAATATTCCGATCTCGCTAAGGTTTGCAGGATATACTTATCTTCAGATCATCTGAGTTTACACTGTCCAAAGGCAAAACAGTTCTGTAAATCGGACTGATTTCGGAAGTCATGACATGCTGTTTGTGGGACACGATCAGTTCCAGTGGGAGAAACTCTCTAACTCTGATTGGTATCTCCAGATAGTGCGAAATGGCTTCACTGTTTGATCGGATCTATGAAGGATGAGGTCTTGGGTCTTTTTTAGTTAGCCATTGAGAAAAACCAAAACCATAGTGACTTTTGTTTTGAGGATCACGACTACGTAAACGCAAGTCATGCTTATTCGTCCCCTGATTTGTTTGTTTTTTAATGGGTTTCGTTTCTGATTGGCTAACGTATTTACTATTTAGTTTTCGACGCTCGTCTGAAATCCTCTCTAATCGTTCAGTAGTATAGTGTGCACCGAGCTAAAGCAGATTTTTGTTCATGTATTTGCAGATCCCGCGTCCGTTTCATGCTTGAAATCATTTCTAATTTACGCAACAACAACTTGCGAAAGATCCCGGGTATGACCCGTCACAAGTGGAACACCTGAGAAAGCTACTGCGCTCGGTTGTACGGGACAACGGTAAGGCCAGGTAGTTTGAGAACTAGATGTTCGCAAACAAAGCAAAAGAGATTCATCCAGCATAGTCCCTGGCGTTCTGGGTGGGCTTCCTCTGGTTGGTAAGACATGTGTGACGTGACGTCACAAGATACCCTCTCCCCGAATTAACGCCTAGTGAAATTCGCGAAATCCAAGATGGCGGATGCCACGCCAAAACTTCCACAGATAGCAAACAACGGCGAATGGAATACAACAACAACAACAACAACAACAATCTTTATTCGTACTTGAAGCTTAAATTATTTGCAATTTTACAATTCAATTATGAAAAATGAGAGAAAGAATAATGGAAAAAGCGTATTGCGTTTAGGTTCTGACATAGAACATTTAGTACGGGCATCCTAGAGTAGCAAGGGCTAATCGAGCTAGGGTGCACTTAATTGAATTTAAAAGGTTTCGAAAAGAGATTAAAGCCATCCCCGAGTCCCCAGATGATAAACACAAATAGTTTAGTAATGGCGATAGGTGCCTTGATAGGTGTATCCTTGACACCCGGACATTTCCACAAGTCACCGGTTACCTGCCCCGAAGCCAAAAGCGAGAACCTAGCGGCCTCCTAAGCCCGGGGCTACAGTCAATACACCAACGCCAACCATTATTGTGAAATTCTCGTACGGGACGTACGAGAATTAAAGATGCGTGTTGTCCTTGGTTCGCTTAGCTAAAAAAGTGTATTTTTGACGTTTCGAAGTGGATTTGAGGCAGGGTAGATTTTGGCGAATTTGACAAGGCGTTCTGCGGGTGAGCTCGGCCCAGTGCACGCGCATCCTCACGGATCATCTCCGAGCACAGGAAGCCCGCCAAGAACGCCAGGGACAAGGCTGGGATTTATCGTGAAAGCGATGGGCGTGACATGTAGTTTCGTAGCCCGTAAAGGTGTATGCTAACGGGGTAACGGTAAAAGTAGTGAACTCAATCCGTTTAAATCTTATGGCATTTCGATCCATCCTTGCGTTTAAGTATTATGTAATCATAGGACAGCAATCAAGGTGTTATTTTTAAAGTTTCGTACTGTATTAGATCAACACAACAGACAGATCATAACATTGTCACACATTGGACACAGGACAGGGTCTTTAAAACAAGACAAATCACGAGAATGCATGCTTCGTTTTTAAAGCTGATACGTTTTCCTAAGGTATGAAGTTCACGCACATTGTCCTCAATGACGTTATATTTAACGGAAGTGTGATTTTTTTTACCTATAGAATCCTGTATCCCATGCTTTTTTCTTGGGGAAAGCCAGTTATCGATAGACCACAGAGTCCCCATCCCGAACCCTGTCAACATATTTTGCGTTTTCCCGAATCCCGCACTGCAATTTGGCCAAATCCGGGGTCCCGCGAATATCCCTCTAAACCACTGTTGTTGTCCAGGGTTATTAGCTGATGAATACATAGCCGTGCGGGACCGGCTCGCGTTACATTGCTTTGTTTTCGTTTTCATGATTCATTGTATCAGTATTCAATTCTATTATTACGAGTTTTTCTTGCGTTTCTACGATAAGATGCGCTAAAGGCTGACAACAAATAAAGCTTTTTCTCGAGATCATATTATGGCGAAACCCTTCATACATAAATGACGGTAAACGGGCCATCAGCTTTTACTCGCTGTTCGCAACTAGCAGTTTAGTTTGCATGTATGTTGACAGGTTTTGAGGCGAAACCAGGCGTGACAATGGTGTTTCTTTTTTATATATTCTTAACCGTAACATTTTTTTTAGGACGAGGCTCGCAACTCGAGATTTCTCTAGATGATCTGCTTCATGCAGACACCAAAGGTACATAGCAGTGATGCTTCTTTTAATTCGTTCCTTAATGTTTTAAAACTTTTGTCATCGAAAGTAACTGCCAGGCTAATCACAGCAAAGTTGAAAACACTTTGCGGGTTTCCTGTGTGTCTTTAGGTCGTTGGTGGATTGTGGGGTCTGCATGGAGTGGCCGACATGGGAGCGAGGCTCCGTTGGTGACGTCATCACAGCAGTGGAGTTCCAAGCTACTAGAGCTGGCACGTAAACAGCACATGAACACGGACATCAGGAAGAATGTGTTCTGTCTCCTTATGACTAGTGAAGTAAGCCATTCTAAATCGCAGACCCTTCCATGGTTGTGTAAATAAATTCGATGTTTCTCCTGGCACTCGCATGCTGGTTTGCTAGGAATCCCTACCCTGCGAAATAGGCTCTCGGAAAGTAAGTAAGTAAGTAAGTAAGAAAGCGCTCTGGAAAACTCCCGGAGCCGTATCTGATGCCGCTCTAGCGCTCGGTCAAAAATAAGAAGATTCGGGCGAGTGGGGATCTCGCGCCGTGCCTCACAAGCTCCAGATTCTTGCCCATTTCGCCTAGCCCCTTTAGCCTGCTCAACTGCTAGCGCCTGTTGAGCAGGCTAAAGGCCCGTTCACACGGCGCGATTTCTGTGGCGATCCCGTGGTGATGTCATCGCGCGTTGTGAACGGGCGGCGATCTTATGGCGATTTCACTTGCGATGCGGGTGCGATTTCTTCAGATCGCCAACAAGCGGACAAATATCTTAGAGCTAAATCGCCGGCCGTTACACCGCGCGATATGACATCGACGATCGCCGCAAAAATCGCACATGAAATCGCAGCTAAGATCGCGCCGTGTGAACGGGCCCCAGTGCTCTGCCCTCAGTCCCCTTATAACTGACATTGGGTCTAGCAAAAGCAAATGAATTGATATGTCAAAATATCTGAAAATGTATTCTTGGCCGCGAGATCAATCTTGAGGGGTTTTCGGATTTTCAGGATTATGTCGACGCGTTTGAAAAACTTCTCAAGCTTAACCTGAAGGAAGTACAATCTCGTGAGATCATCCACGTTCTTATCGACTGCTGTTTAAAGGTAAAATTAATAGCAACTATTACCCCCTTGTGACTTTTGTTTAATATGAAAACCTGTACTGAATTCTCTTCTTTCTTTTACTACATTTTGGCTGCAGGAGAAAGCGTTCAACCCATTTTATGCGCACTTGGTCAGAAGTTTTGCGAACACAACCGCAGTTATCAGGTATGATGAATTCAGGTATAATAAGATTTTCAAGTGCTCGTTACCTCACAACGAAAAGCGACCTCTTTTTCGTTGGCAAGCAATATAAAAGTCAAAGTTCGTATTCAAACTTGGACGAGTATTCAAGTGACAAGAGGCTAATGCGCGGCGGTTCTTAACGAGCTGTTCCGGTTAGCCGGGCTGAAATAGTTTGTCCTGATGTCTCCAGGGAAATGATAGTCCAGTCCCTGAACTCTCCTTCGCGGCTCCGTTGTTTCCTGTGGTCGCCGAAAGGAGAGTCCCAGAAACCTTTGTATGCGCATGCGCTAGATCTGATCACAAGCTTGTTTTTTTTTTCGTTAGTGCGCATGATCCAAATGCCGTTGTCGGAAATTGATTGTTGGCTCATGAATTTTGTCCATCAAGATAGGACGCCCTTTTGACCGAAACCGCGAAAATTCAACAAACAATCTCCGACAGCGTTTCTGGATTCTCCTTTTGGCGACCAGTCACCTCGCGCGGGAGGCTCTGGTGACATCCACCGACGCATGCGTTTAAGAAAATGGTGGTTTTGTGCCTCACAATTACTTTTAGAGCGTTCAAGTCGAAGGCATAGGTTGAAAGGACGACTAGGAAACGAATGCCAGTGTTATTTTGACAGATACGTTTTTATGAAGCGAGATTAAGCTACATCTATGTACGCGTGCGCGCCATTCCAGCCAATCAGCGAAGGCCCTCAAATGGATGTCCGCAGAGCCTCCCCTGCGAGGCGACGAGCCGGGGAGTACTGGGTTCGAGAATGGGCGACCACAGGCAACAACGGAGCCGCGAAGGAGAGTTCAGGGACCGGACTAGGGAAATCAGGAACAAAAGACCTCCGTATCGCGATTTTAGGGATAATTTAGGTCGCTTAAATGCAGTCAAATTTAAAAGAAATTAACAAAACAATCGCCTAGGTTTGTTAAGTAACCTTCCAACTGCTAGATAAGTACAAATGTGGAGTATTTTGGTGTGTTTTCTAGCGGATGGAATTGCATTTTTGATGTAGGATTTATGTAGATCACTGGTCTTAATCGGGGCAGCCCAGCTCATATAAACAAGATCTTGGTTTCGATTTTGTAAAGTGCACTGAGCTGTAGAAGGAGCTGGAGGATGCCAATATGTGTAGAAGACAGATATTGATGTTTTAATGACCATATTTGGGCAGTGCGTCGATGTGCTGAATAATATTATCATTACCCCTGTACTCTAGATCACGTTCCAGTATTCTTTTTGGGACAAGTTCAAGGTCATCAGCACAATGACGTCACACAGCACAACCAATATGGCGAAATTATTGAGTCACCTCATCTCGTCCAAAGCCTTGTCACTCTCCATACTAAAGGTAGGGAAACATTTATAATCCAGCATGCACTGCACTCTTTATAAAGTGGCGTCCAACCAAGCGTGCGCTGCATGCTTGTCACTTGTTCGTCTCTATATGCAAGGGCCACCCCCCTTGTTCACATATTTCTTGTAAAATCCTTACGATTAGCCACCCCCTTGGTCTGAACTCTGTAGTATATCCTTTGTACTAGCCATCCCCCTTCTTAAGGGTCTGCATCCGCCACTGATATGGTCAGGTGACCCGTGTAAAAATTCTATAGAGCTGTGTAGTGGTGCACGCACTTCAGTGGTCGACCCAAATCATAGAAAAATGCTAGATTTTTACGCAAAAGGTTAACTGTCACACTCCGCTACCGCGCGCTAATTGCAGTATGATATCCAGACCAAGGATGATTTGAAGCCCCATCCGACATGCATTTTGTTTTCGTTTAAGGTCTCGTTAAAGGTAAAAATGTAAACATTAGCCTCGTCCCCAGGCTACCCCTTGCTGTCAGCTCTTGTATTCAATATGGCGGCCGCTCTTCAAGCTGCAGCAAAAGCCAATGACGTCATAGCCAGGCAAAGCGTGACGTGCCCGCCGAGTAACCTGGGGGCGAGGCTATAGCTGATAATCATAGCATAAATTGCGACGCGACGAGAATTGTTTTTCGAAGACACCCCTCACGGGTTTACAGAGACCTTAAGGTGACTCATTCGAAATTCAAAATGCACCCAACTGTGTCTAGAGCGCAAATCTGCGTCGTCAAACTAATGGCTATAACTTTTGTGTCTTTTCCTCTATTGTTATAATTATTTTTTCAAATCCTACTTTAATGATGTATAAATATGCTACTGGGAACCGATCTTCTTGAAAACATTTTTAGAAGTCACAATCTAAATTTTTGTGAGGCCCTAATTTCATATTCCGGTCGTACTAGAAAAAAATTTTGCCGGTTTTTTTTGCTGAAATTTCAGGAATCGATTCCAGTTGTAGTGATCTCAAATCAAGCGAAGTTACAGAAAATTCGTCGGAACAGAAACGCGGTAATAAAAATACCGTCAGTTATGGTCAACTGTGGCCAAAATAGAACGCTGATTCTGGTTGGCTTGAATTGAATTTTAATAGTGCTCCGAAAACTCATTATTTTGGGCTCTTCCCTCGGCACTATTTTGTATAGTAATGTATTAAACTTCATCAAGGGTCCGATTTCAAATACCATGAACTACTAAAATGTTTGAACATTATCTACCGAGGAAAGAAATTGTGAAAGACCAATGAATTTGTTACAAGAATGTCGCATTAAAATGTGCCGTTATTAGGTATTATTTCTTGCTAAGATTTATATAGACGAGAAGTTTGTGGCATTGGTAAAACTTAGTAACCAGGTTTGACCATTATATTTGCTTATTTGGCATAGAAGAAAATTACAAAGTTACGACATTCGCCCTCTGGTTTTGCACGCAGATTTGAAGCTCTCTTGTTTATGAATGATAATGAAATCTGACGTTTTTCCAGGGGAGCTCATTAGGCCAAATCTAATCAATAGCAGTCACGCTCCGAAAATAGCAATTGTCTGTTAAGTCCCTATGGAACAAAAAAAGAGTCGACGATAAACGTTTTCTTTGTTCGATTATTAGAGTTGGCCTACTGTGTTCCCCCTGGCAAAATGCGAGATTTCATTACCATTCATAAACAAGACAGCTTCAAATCTGCGTGCATGACCAGAGCATGACCGCCGTAACTTTAACAATTTTCTTCTATATCAAATAAGCACGCATGATGTTCAAACTTGCTTACTAAGTATTACCAATGCCTCGAGCTTCTCGTCTATATACATCTTAGCAAGAAATAATACGTAATAACAACACATTTTAACTCGACATTCTTGTAATAAATTCATTGCGCTTTCACAATTTCTTTCCTCGGTAGATAATGTTCGAACATTTTAGTATTTCATGGTATTTACAATCTGACCTTCGGTAAAGTTTAATACATTACTATACAACATAGTGCCGGTGGAAGAGCCCAAAATAATGAGTTTTCGGAGCACTATTAAAATTCAATTCAAGCCAAGCAGAATCAGTGTTCTATTTTGGTCACAGTTGACCATAACTGACGGTATTTTTATTACTGCGTTTCTGTTCCGACGAATTTTCTGTAACTTCACTTGATTTGAGATCACTACAACTGGAATCGATTCCTGAAATTTCAGCCAAAAAAACCGGCAAAATTTTTTTCTAGTACGACCGGAATATGAAATTAGGGCCTCACAAAATTTAGATTGTGACTTCTAAAAATGTTTTCAAGAAGATCGGTTCCCAGTAGCATATTTATACATCATTAAAGTAGGATTTGAAAAAATAATTATAATAATAGAGGAAAAGACACAAAAGTTATAGCCGTTAGTTTGACGACGCAGATTTGCGCTCTAGACACAGTTGGGTGCATTTTGAATTTCGAATGAGTCACCTTAATCGCTTCATTTCTCGCTGTTTGAAGTTCCGCGGTCAAAAAACTTTCTACAAAAATAAGCAAACTCGCTGAAACTCTTTACCAGATACTTCTTCTTCTAGTAAAATACAGATTTGCTGACTTTCTCAACTGTTTGAGAGTAGACATTTCTAATCATTTGAGCAACAATTCAAAAACATCAACTCAAGAAGGACGACTGTTATGCCTTGTGCACATTTGCGACATAATGACATAAGAAAATATCACGCGAACAAATTTAATGGTTTCAAAACATTGAAGTCCACGAAATTGCTTTGGTGAAGTAATCTAATGATGATCCACGGAAAATATTGATTATTTCAATTATTTTCTCATGCTTTTTTCGTTGCAACATAACGTCCTTATGCCGTTAGGGAAGTGGTCAAAACATCTGTACTAGAATGGGACCCGATGGGGTGGTGTATACCGCAGCCAACCTTCTTTTAGGAAAAAATAGCCATTTTTAACTGCGAATATATCGTAAAATAATAAATGAATACAAAAGATTAGCCCAGCACCGTCTTCTTCATAGCGAGAGCAACGCATCCATGCAATAAAATCCAACACCCCTTACTTGAGCATGGAGAAAATGGGCATTGAAAAAACGGGTGGGTAGGTACAGCCCGGGACCTACCACCTCCCGCGATAAAATCGGGTCCCGGTCGAGTACAGATGTTTTGACCGCTTCCCTTATGTCGCTAGTGTACACCGGGCTTAGTTGAAAGTGGTGGAATAATGCAGCATGTCTTGCTGTATTAGCTATTTCGACTTTGTGAAAGGACAATGCTTGTGGCCAGATGAAAGGATTAATATTAAGGTTACTGAGAACCTTCGCGGCACGTCCTCGGAAAAACAATCATACACGTCCTTAGTTTAACCAAAACATGTCAACCTATATATCGTTGGAAAGCTTATAGAATGGACTAGCGGGCTATGGCAAAAAGAAATCTCTTTTTGATATCTGTAATTTTTTTTAAAGCATTGATTGAATATTTTGGTGTGCCATTTTCACGAGCTAACGCTGTCGAACTACTGGACCTTGACTCCCAAGTAACATATTATTTTAATCCTTAAAGGTGTTTCTCAAAAACCGTGTCTGCGTTTTTTAAAATTTTGTCTAGTTCAAAAGTTATGAATTTTTACATTTTTTAGAGCGTGAAAATTCAATAAAATTTGACCTTCAAAATTTAAAAGTTTGATAACTTTTGAACAAAGCAAAATTTTAAAAATCGCAGACACGGTTTTTGGGAAACACCTTTAAGGATTAAAACAATGTGTTATTTGGGAGTCAAGGTCGAGCTGTTCGACAGGGTTATCTCTTGAAAATGTCACAGACGATTTTTTTATAAAACCTTTAAAAAAATTATATTTATGAAAAAATTATTTCTTTTTGCCATAGCCCGCTAGTCCATTCCATAAGCTTTCCAACGATATATAGGTTGATATGTTTTCGTTAAACTAAGGACGTGTATGATTGTTTTTTCGATCACGTGCGCGAAGGTTCTCAGTAACCTTAAGAAAACATGTTGAACCATAACATAGAAAATATACGGAAGTGAAGAAAAAAACGATGAAACGAAACAGATTCGCGCTCTCAGTTGCATCATTGTAAATCAAGGCAAGATAGCCGAAATAAGATGTGTAGGGGAAATTAGGTCTAGAATCCTCTCTAGAATTCATTAATCCAAATCTCTTCCCATTCCAAAGTTATGTAAAGAAGTGTAAAGAAGTGACACTATCGATTTCAACTCCATCGTTGCTTCTGATGATTTGATTTAAAAGAATTATAGTCCTTGTTATGTAATTGCGTTCCGCAACCTAATCGTGACGTTTTGTCTGGAAATCATGCAATATCGATGTGACGCGTTGTCTGTATGCTGAGCCGATTCAGGAGTTCTTAGACACCCAGCCTCTCTTTCATGTCGGCAACCATAGTAACAGGCTGGTGACACAGCGACGAATTATTCAAGAAAACAAACACTATAATTCGAACGACGACATGCATGGTCGATTTCGGAGGGATATTCTCGAACTTTTGGCATCCTACAGAGTCGGGATATAAGCTTCCAATCTCTCTTCGAGGACTGAAGGCTTGTGCGATCAATGTGTACTGTTTCAAGTTGCTGGGCTACCAGAATAAAGTGAAGGAATTTTTCATTTGCAGTGAAAGTAGTGAATCAGCATAACAGTTGCTGCTGTATAAAATGTTGATATTCTTGTTAATTCAGCCATTAAACTGAACTGTTGCGTTAAGCCTTCTACTGGTCGTGCATGGGTCCTTCTTCATAAAAAATGTCACAGTATTACCTGCCCCTCCAAATTGCCAATTATTCACATTTAAATAACGAACATGAAATTTCATGTTTCCAAATTAAGTTACATTCTCATCCCCAGGTTTATTCAACTTACTCTCTTTCAAACGGAATGCACTTCACTAATCTGTGATTATATCTAGTTTAGCTGTTCTAACAAAAAAAAGAAATATGTATGAAAAATAGAAATACAGAAATACTGTAAACCTCACCGATTGAGATCGATTGAAAGTTACACATGTCCGTATTTGAGAGATTGTAAAAAGTCTAAAATTGAGACTTTTATTGATGATGTTTTGCTTCCAGTTCCCCTATTATCCTCAAAATATTTCCGCCTTTTTTCCCTGATTACCAATGTTGTACCTGAATGCGCGAATTCGTCTGTTCCGACTTACAAAATCGTGAGCTTTTTGGCTACTACAAAGAAACAAAAGCTCATATCAGTAGAAGTTTCAGGTAGATTCGACGGGGCTGATGCATAGTGAACAACCTCAAGACCTGCTGATTTCAGGGCCTCCATTAACAGCTCTTTAGTGATGTAAAATGAATGACGTTTCTCCTTTTCTCCCAAGTACTGGTAGCTGGTCTCCTCGCCTGCATCAGCATAGAGCAGTTTCCCACCGGGTTTAGTTAACTTTGCGAGTTTATGGATGGCCTGTTTGTATTCGTCGTTACTGGTTATGCCGCAGACACCCAAGCAGAGATTAACTGAAACCACATCGTAAGGAGGACAGTGCTCTTTTGACAAGCTCGTCGCGTCGATGATGTCTTCTTTATGGATGTCACAATGCACAACACGACCAGCTCGGAGTTTTTTTCGGATCTCGTCTTGGCGCGTGCTTACCTCATCTTTGCCTTTACATTCGAGCTCTATGACAACGTGTTTGACAATGGGCTCCCAGTTGAATGCCCCCTCTTCGTTACGTAGCCAGGAATTGATAGCACTAAGGCATTGAAAATCGTAGTCACAGAAGACAACGTGCTTCAAATGTGGAGAAGCACTTATCAGAGGGTAAATACATGGGCCTCCTCCAAACTCTAGAAATGTTAGATTCTTCTCTTGCATACCTTGCCAAAGTTGTGAACCTCTTTGAAGTTGAAGCGAAATGGAGGGTCATCCATCAAACGTAGATAATTTGCTACTGACGTGAAAAACGTCCCATACGGCTTATCAGGCCCATGAGCTTCCATCTTCCAAAAACAAAGCAAAGTCTGTAGGGTGTTCGTCCGGTTGTGTTTTAGGGCTAAAAGTTCACATTAGAATATGAGTGCAATTTACACCTGTGGTTCCATACTTCAGTGGCCATGCATGTCAAAATATGAGAGACTGTCAAATATGTCTTCTAGGGTAACATTAAAAAAGCATTGAAGTAGAGAAATCTTGATAATAAAAAAAAATAAGCCAGAATTGGCCTTTATCACGCAATATTGCTTAATAATATATAATACTTATCAGAAAATGGAATCCAGTTTTCAAAACTTTGCAGTTATACGGATTTGTAGAATTGAATACTGGATTCCATTTTCTGATAACTATTATTAATCAATATTGCGTGATAAAAGCGTCGTGTTTTTATCCGGCAAAAAACAGCCTCTCACGGTTGTGAATCCCTTTGTATTATATTATTAACTAGAAATAGTTCCCACTAGAGCTGCCCCCGCCTTTAGTACGGTTTGAATTAAATATTTCTGCTGTAATTCAAGTACTGGTATTTTTACTAAAACAATTGTTTATTATCGCTTCCGGAAGTCTTTTCAGAACTTACACTACTATACAGCGCTGTACTGAAGAAGTTGCTCTGAAACAAATATACCAGAACAAACTTTGAGATTCGCTTTAGTACACCAATTGTTTTTAACCACTGAATAAGTTGTCTATGTATTGTGTTGATGTGTGTCTTTCACATCCTAATATTTTGATTTGTGTCTGAGTTCACTTTCGCCACGACAGAAAGAAAGAAAGATAATGGTGTCAATGCAACATCAGTAACTTGGTTATTACGGCATACAGTCGAGTTTGACAGCCGAGACAGCCAAAATTACCCAGAGATGCTTTTGTGGACTTTTCAGCAACTACGGCCAGACCTACTTTGCGACCCGTGCTCCAACGAATAGAGATTTGTTCTAGTATATCCCTTATTTATTCTCTTACGGCCCGGTCTTACGGGGGCTTCTAATATGCCGTCTGGGCCAAAACCCTGCGGGGGCAATCATTGTTGCGTGATAAAGGCGTTGTGAACATGAACAACAACAACCAAAGGTTGAGATTTATGTTAAACGCCATCGAGAAATGGTGTTAGCAAAACACCATTTATCCACGGCGTTTAACATAAATCTCAACCTTTGGTTGTTGTTGTTCATGTTCACGTCTCCGCCGACGCAGACCACCTAGTTTCCCGTAAAACTAGTCATACTAAAGGCGTTGTGATTTTATCCGGCTGGATTCACGGTTATGAATCCCTTTGTAAAACTAGTCCCCGTAAAACTAGTCATACTAAAGGCGTTGTGATTTTATCCGGCCGGATTCACGGTTATGAATCCCTTTGTAATTGCTTCCTGTACTAGAAGTTTCTAATAGAAAGTGAAGTGCTCGCGGCAACAGAGAATGTGCCTCCTCTGTATGGTATGCTAATTCAATTCAATTCAATTTATTTTTTCCGCCACATTTTTACAGATTTTTATAATTATTTTCACTTACATATCATTGCGAAACAAAATCGGCCAATAGAAATCATCAGAAGAGCAATATCCAATGCAAATGATTTCTTTTGTCATTAATACCAATTTGGCATGATGACCACGCAAAGAAATTTGACTGTTTCCCTTGCGACAACTGGGGGGGCAACAGTGTGTTTCATTGACTGGTAATAACAAAACCAGAAATCATGTGACTGAAAAAAATATAAAAATCCACCAAAGATTTACGTGTGCTTTTGCACATTCATTCACGTAAAACAAACTCTTCTTTATTTCTCTATTTTTTTTTTCCCTTCAACACTTGGTATGGTAATAAAGCACTTATTTACTGGAACCTCGGGAAAGCAGTATGTTGCGGTCCCCGGAGTTGAGGAAACATCAGCGGTCTTGGGACCACTAAAGTTCGGAACCCAAAAATGGCAAGATTTCTACCCTAAGGTCAGGTAAAGCCAGATAGGCTTGATTCTTTGCATAGAGTATCCTTATACAATAAGAAACAAAATGGAAATGAGTAGTTTTTTGTAGTTGATCCGTCTTTAAGATATCAGCTGCTAAAGTTTGGTTACTGCATCGTTTTATGGCAAAAAATGTCAAAAAATGTCAAAAAGTGCTGCAGCAACCAAAGTGTAACTCCTCATATCTTAAAGACGGATCAATTAGAAAAAAATACTCAATTCTATTTTGTTTCTTATTGTATAAGGATACTCTATGCAAAGAATCAAGCCTATCTGACTTTACTTGACCTTAGGGTAGAAATCTTGCCATTTTTGGGTTCTGTCCTTCACACGTATATCATCTTGCGGCTGTCCCAGAATGCTCTGCGCGCGTAATCCAAAATTGCGTTAGGACTTGCCAAGATAAGATATGCTCGCTCGCTAACGCTCGCTCGCAATAATGTTGGATTTGAAATCACAAGTATGATTTCAGACCAAAATTCCACGACAAGGCTCAATTACCACTTTATTATATATCCATTTTGAAATCATTTCCATATAAAATATTTTTTTAACAACAAAGTCATTGTAAAACGACAATTTCGATTGAAAGTTACACATGTCTGTATTTGAGAGATTGTAAAAAGTCTAAAATTGAGACTTTTATTGATGATGTTTGCTTCCAGTTCCCCTATTATCCTCAAAATATTTCCGCCTTTTTTCCCTGATTACTAATGTTGTACCTGAATGCGCGAATTCGTCTGTTCCGACTTACAAAATCGTGAGCTTTTTGGCTACTACAAAGAAACAAAAGCTCATATCAGTAGAAGTTTCAGGTAGATTCGACGGGGCTGATGCATAGTGAACAACCTCAAGACCTGCTGATTTCAGGGCCTCCATTAACAGCTCTTTAGTGATGTAAAATGAATGACGTTTCTCCTTTTCTCCCAAGTACTGGTAGCTGGTCTCCTCGCCTGCATCAGCATAGAGCAGTTTCCCACCGGGTTTAGTTAACTTTGCGAGTTTATGGATGGCCTGTTTGTATTCGTCGTTACTGGTTATGCCGCAGACACCCAAGCAGAGATTAACTGAAACCACATCGTAAGGAGGACAGTGCTCTTTTGACAAGCTCGTCGCGTCGATGATGTCTTCTTTATGGATGTCACAATGCACAACACGACCAGCTCGGAGTTTCTTTCGGATCTCGTCTTGGCGCGTTTTTACTTCATCGTTTCCTTTACCTTCGAGCTCTATGACAACGTGTTTGACAATGGGCTCCCAGTTGAATGCTCCCTCTTCGTTGCGTAGCCAGGAATTGATAGCACTAAGGCATTGAAAATCGTAGTCACAGAAGACAACGTGCTTCAAATGTGGAGAAGCACTTATCAGAGGGTAAATACATGGGCCTCCTCCAAACTCTAGAAATGTTAGATTCTTCTCTTGCATACCTTGCCAAAAGTTGTGAACCTCTTTGAAGTTGAAGCGAAATGGAGGGTCATCCATCAAACGTAGATAATTTGCTATTGACGTGAAATACGTCCCATACGGCTTATCAGGCCCATGAGCTTCCATCTTCCAAAAACAAAGCAATTCTGTAGGGTGTTTGTCCGGTTGTGTTTTAGGGCTAAAAGTTCACATTAGAATTTATAAAATAACTAAGATAGTACGCGCGCTCTCATTGGTCGACAGGTGTGTTTAGATGAGATTATGTAAAAATTTGCTATGCGTTAAACATCATGTGCAAACATTAAGATAAAATCATATTTGCTTGCAATTTTTATGTCACGCTATTTTCTTTTTTCGCAGGCACTTTTGCAAAGCATTCACTGAACAGCAAAAACATTCAAAATTTGCTGTGCGTTTAACATAATGTGCAAATATTAAGATAAAATCGTATTCGCTTGCTATTTTCATGCCACGCAATTATCCTCTTTTGCAAACACTTTTTCATACCGTTCACTGAGCAGCAAAAACATTCAAACTTTGCTGTGCGTTTAACGTAATGTGTAAATATTTAGATAAAATCGAATTTGCTCGCTATTTTCATGCCACGCAATTTTCCTATTTTGCAAACACTTTTGCATACCATTCACTGGACAGCAAAAACATTCAAAATTTGCTATGCGTTTAACGTAATGTGCAATATTTAGATAAAATCGTATTTGCTCGCTATTTTCATGCCACGCAATTTTCCTATTTTGCAAACACTTTTGCATACCATTCACTGGACAGCAAAAACATTCAAAATTTGCTATGCGTTTAACGTAATGTGCACATATTTAGATAAAAACGTATTTGCTTGCTATTTCCGTGCCACGCAATTTTCCTATTTTGCAGACATTTTTGCATACCATTCAGTGAATAGCAAAATTTTGCTACGTGTTTAACATATATTATATAATCACATTTGCTTGCTATTGTGTAAACACAAAATGCATAATTGGGTCATCACGCACTGGCATAACCGAGTTTTGGAGTGATTGCCACGCAAATGATAACAAATTCAGTTCACTGGTACCCTGTGGTTATTCACGAACGCCTGGCACCAGAGAAAACATCACGTGACTTATAAGCAGTTGCCGATCGGTCGACATTTATACTCTCAAAGCGAAGCGAATAACAATCCAACAACATTTATTATGAACGTTAACTTGATAATGCTGAGCTCATTGTGGTATAAAATATAATAACGGGGGGTTTAAAAAATTGCAAGTGAAAGAAACGAAGAACTTACCTAGAAACGAAAGTCCGCTCTCAGGGCTTGGAGAAAACAATTTTTAACGGTATGCTGAGCCGATTCAGGAGTTCTTAGACACCCAGCCTCTCTTTCATGTCGGCAACCGTAGTAACAGGCTGTTGACACAGCGACGAATTATTCAAGAAAACAAACACTATAATTCGAACGACGACATGCATGGTCGATTTCGGAGGGATATTCTCGAACTTTTGGTGTCCTACAGAGTCGGGATAAGCTTCCAATCGATTGTGCACTGTTTCAAGTTGCTGGGCTACCAGAATAAAGTGAAGGAATTTTTTATTTGCAGTGAAAGTAGTGAATCAGCATAACAGTTGCTGCTGTATAAAATGTTGATATTCTTGTTAATTCAGCCATTAAACTGAACTGTTGCGGTAAGCCTTCTACTGGTCGTGCATGGGTCCTTCTTCATAAAAAATGTCACAGTATTACCTGCCCCTCCAAATTGCCAATTATTCACATTTAAATAACGAACATGAAATTTCATGTTTCCAAATTAAGTTACATTCTCATCCCCAGGTTTATTCAACTTACTCTCTTTTAAACGGAATGCACTTCACTAATCTGTGATTATATCTAGTTTAGCTGTTCTAACAAAAAAAAAAGGAATATGTATGAAAAATAGAAATACAGAAATACTGTAAACCTCACCGATTGAGATCGATTGAAAGTTACACATGTCCGTATTTGAGAGATTGTAAAAAGTCTAAAATTGAGACTTTTAGTGATGATGTTTTGCTTCCAGTTCCCCTATTATCCTCAAAATAGTTCCGCCTTGTTTCCCTGATTACCAATGTTGTACCTGAATGCCCGAATTCGTCTGCTACGACTTACAAAATCGTGAGCTTTTTGGCTACTACAAAGAAACAAAAGCTCATATCAGTAGAAGTTTCAGGTAGATTCGACGGGGCTGATGCATAGTGAACAACCTCAAGACCTGCTGATTTCAGGGCATCCATTAACAGCTCTTTAGTGATGTAAAATGAGTGACGTTTCTCCTTTTCGCCCAAGTACTGGTAGCTGGTCTCCTCGCCTGCATCAGCATAGAGCAGTTTCCCACCGGGTTTAGTTAACTTTGCGAGTTTATGGATGGCCTGTTTGTATTCGTCGTTACTGGTTATGCCGCAGACACCCAAGCAGAGATTAACTGAAACCACATCGTAAGGAGGACAGTGCTCTTTTGACAAGCTCGTCGCGTCGATGATGTCTTCTTTATGGATGTCACAATGCACAACACGACCAGCTCGGAGTTTCTTTCGGATCTCGTCTTGGCGCGTGTTTACTCCATCGTTTCCTTTACCTTCGAGCTCTATGACAACGTGTTTGACAATGGGCTCCCAGTTGAAAAACGTCCCATACGGCTTATCAGGCCCATTAGCTTCCATCTTCCAAAAACAAAGCAATTCTGTAGGGTGTTCGTCCGGTTGTGTTTTAGGGCTAAAAGTTCGAATTAGAATACGAGTGCAATTTACACCTGTGGCTCCATACTTCAAGGCCCATCACCAACCGACAGCCTTTGCGGACTCTTAGCCAATCAGACCACCCGAAAAACAATGGGTCAATTTGAAAACAAAAGAAAACGGAGCACAAAGGCTCCCGGTTGGTGATGGGCCTTTAAGTAACGATGCGTAATGTTTTCCCATTTCAGATCACATGGCATTCCCCTGAGTATTCAATTGTATTCTTTCTTTCTTTCTTCTTCTGCTACGCACCGAAGGATATATGAATATGGAAGCTCCAAAGATTATTCAAATGAATGCCACGTGATCCCTGAAATGGGAAAACATTACGCCCTAGCCGAGGAGGTCTATTCTCGCAATGGTGTACTGGGTTCCCCGTCCTTGGTAGCCGGAAGATCAGTCCTCTCTTCCATCTAGTTTAGTGCCCTTGCTAAATGCAGTTGCAAATTCGATTCGACTGTCTCGTCAGTGAAATGATACTAATTAAGAGCATCAACCCGACACTTAATGTACAATCAGATTCCATCTGTGCTCAAGTGTTTGTGTAACAGTATGCACATTTTGTTCCTTGCAGGCAGTGGACTTTGTGGAGCTCGATAAACCATCCGTGAGGTTCTTTCAAGTTTTCTTCAAGCATCTACTGTCTGACTATCCTATTGAAATTTCCAGGTTAGTAGTAATGCGCCCCTGTTTGGTGTAAGCTGTCTATGATTGTCCAGACATTGTTGGTCAAACGTTTCTGATCAGACATTGTCCAATGACCGACAGTAATTTCCAGCTTAGCCTGGGGACAGGCTACCCTGTGGGTGTATTTTAAGTTCGTGTGAAACAGTCAATAGCGGATTTCCTACAAAACCTTTCTCACCAGCGAAAAGCAAAAGTGCCTGCATGCAGCCTATTTCCAGCTCTGTTACCAGACTGTTTTAATAATAATACTGATTTGTTTAAATGAACCTTTTCAGGGGTCCATTTGAAAGAATATCCTCATTCCCTGAACTGGCTTCTCTTCGGCAAAGCCTGAGAATCTTCATTCACCATTTCCTGGGCAAGAAGAAGACCGGCTCTCATAGTGTGGACAATATGTTTAATAGCAGAATAGAGAGTGTATGTTCAATACTGCAGAGTTCTGATGCCACACGGTTATGACATCATTAGGGTAATAATTAATTATTAAAAGTATATTCAGTTATTCATACTAGAAAGTCAAACTTGAATGTAAATCAAACAAATTTGCAAGACCTTATTTTTATTTCTTTTTACCACCCATTTGCATCATTCTGCCATTGAAAAATTCCAAGTTTTATTGTCTATTGTTGAAATTAACTTCTCTCTGTATTTAAATACTTTTCCACACACTCATTGAGGTGTGTTATAAGGTGAACCACTTTCACTGCACTAGAGAAAAACTTAAGCTATTGTAATTTTCATAATTCTGCAAACTCTGCAACGACCATAGTTACTTTGGCAATGACTAAAATTAATTGTGCTGTCAGTGTTCCCTGAATCAGGGAATCACTTCCCTACCTAAATCAAACATCTAAACAACCAGGTAGCTTTTGCAAAACCTCTGAGTGATTTTTGTGATTCTTTCATGTTAGTGTTGCAATTGGAAGCCTCTAATTCCTAAATCATGGTTTGACAGTTGCGTTCAGTGTGTACAGAATTATGAAATCCTCAAGGGTCCCTCAATAATCTTTTCTATAACTTACTGCTACTGTCAGTTCTTCCAAAAGTCTGTCACCCCATCTCCCCAGTGTTTGTGATGCAACCAAATCTGAGCAATCCATTTCTCGTCAGAGATAACTGGACATGAGCCATGTAAAGACAATGGGTCAACACCATCCTCGCCCTTAATATGATTCCAGAAAACTAAACATGAAGAAGCTTCTGCAGCTACCTTGATTATAGAGTCTCTATCACAAACATCCTTCAATGGAGGTTTCTTGATGTCTCGAAGTTCTATATCTTTGATGTCATTTGTAGCATAGGGAAATATTGTCTCCCCTCCTTCATCTACATTATTCAAATAGATTAAAAATGTAGCTATCCGTGTCATCTGTTTTCCCTTCATTGTGTAACCAGAATCATAATGCAAGCCATAATTTTGTCCAACAGTGTACTTCGTTAATGAAACTGGCTCGGCATATTTCCAAGGTGTGCCAGATAAATTACCAGCAAGCTGTGCTATTTCTCTCAATATTTCCCTCTTGGAATCTTCCGCTTGATTCAAGTACAATGAGGAAGAGAACCCACTATTAGTCTCTTGTGTTAGTTTCTGAGCTGCCAAATCAAGTAGTTGTTTGCGTTGCTTGGTGCTGATGCAGTTTTTGTAGAGGTGAATTCTTGGGTATTGTGAGATCACTTGCATGGTTGGCTGCTGATAATCATTTCCCTGGTCCTCTTTGCCTTGTGGACTTTCTGTTTGGTAAGGGGAATCAGATGTTGAATATAAGGTGGGTGAACAAAGTGAAGCGCTGAGGACACTCTTCCCTGCTATCAGAGGCCACTTCTTGACTGATGAGGCTTATATAAGATTGTATCTTGAAAGTATTGGGGCTAAAATATGGACATTTGTGAGAAAAAGGGTTTCCATGAAAATTTTAGAGGGTGTAGCAGTCCCTGGTGTATAAAATAAATCTCCCGGCGTGTTGTGTCGAACATTCGGAGATCGAACCGAATCGAACTCACTCAAAAATCTGGGGATCGAACCAGATCGAACAATAACATTAATTACCTGTGACATGACGTAATTGTTGCGGCGTACACGAATTTATATCAAGTAGCTATCACACCACACGGAACTGATACCTTCCTGGCAGTTTCAACAACCGTGTCAATATGACTACACACCGTAAACGTCACGTGTGTTGTTAAGGGCTACCAAAACTGCGCTTTTGAAACAAGGATTGCGGACATATACGTCGCGATGAGGAAAATTGGAGATCGAGGCCTGGCTTTTAAAGTAGTTGACACTGAAGGAACTCTGAGACTTGCATTACGAAAGCTGAGGAACACCAGTCAGGGGATTGTGTTTTGTCCCATTCTGGTGTTTATATCAAATCAATTCAATAAATAAAAATACTATTTACGAGACACTAAAAGCTGAATAATTTATAGTTTCCCGATTAGATAACACTGAACAGAGTGCATAGATAGCGTAGCCCCGAATTCTGACATGTTTTATTACTATCGAACTGGATCGAACGATCCGAGGAAGATCGTACGATCTAGTTCGGAGATCGTACTCACCCAAATTCTAGAGTTCGATTCGGTTCGATCTCAAAAGAGCTCGAACCGTATCGAACGATCAGCGTTCGATCCGGTTCGAGCTCTTTTCAGTTCGATTTGGTTCGAGACGACACGCCGGGTATAAATCTATACTCTGCGATATCCCTAGGCACAGAAGCGTCAGCCGTAAAAGCAAAGAAATAAGATCTCTTGGCGTACGAAATGAATAAATGGTTGACTCAGCTTTCTTTTAAAATTTGTAAGATGTGTAAGATAGTCTATATTGATCGGGAGTTATAAACATCAAATGACTTACTCGTAAAACAATGTCCGCCCTCCGATCTTTGGAAAAAGTCGGATACGTGGTCGTTTCTTTTGGAACTATACTCGGATTCCAGGGCCAACACTCGCAAAGTAGTGTCGGCTCTTAGTAAGCAGAATAGTGTAAATACCAGATGAATACTTTCCATATTATTCCTAGGAAAACATTTTAGATGACGATTTCATTCATTCACTGAGACGTCCGCCATCTTGGGAAATGGTATTAAGGTCATGTTACTCATCACGAATTCAAAATTACACAGGGCTCCCAAATACAAATCAAAGCATTGCTATTCGCAATAAACATCACTTCGCCATTTTTGCAAAGTACGTTGATATTAAAGGTTTTTTACGTAGATAGCCCCAATGTTCCTTTGCCATTTGCTTGCTGAATGAACTGTCACTGCTGTTGAAATAGCTAGAGGGACTATTGGTCCCAGTTTTGATTTTTGCCTCTGTGTTTATTGTTCAGATGGTGAACATGTCACCGTGGTCGATAAGCGCATCTGAAAAACTAATAGACCGCAATACTATGGCCGCGTTGATATTGTTGCACAAGGGTAAAAAGAAATCATGTTCCCGTGGGGTTGGGATGGTGCGCAGCATGGGTTGTGGTGAGGAAATTCGACTAAAATAATTTGTAGCATAAATTGATGAGAATTAATTATTGCACAACCCGTGTTAATACTAGAGTAAGTGATCGAGTGACACTGAGTAAAGGAAGGCGCGTAGCCCCGAAACAAAGCCTTCAGGGAAAAGAAACCCGTAAAACCCGGGAATCAAAATCTTGCTCGTCGAACTTCTCCGCTTTTCTCGGGGTTCCTTTGTATCGCTTGCTACGCAGGCTACAGAAATAACAGGGCCGTAACAAGCCTCCAAAAACTGGGGGAGCACGACATATAAAAAAATCTCAAGGCAGTTTTTAAAGAAAGTTGAAACTGTTTTGCGCGCGAAGCGCGCCTAAAATTTAGACGCCCAGCATGCGAAATTACCGCATGTTTGGGAGAAATTTGATATGCAGGGTGCAAAATCGGGAGTTTTAAGGGTTGTTTGGGGAAAAACTGGGGGGGGGGGCACGCCCTCCCCCCCCCCCCCCCCCCCGGCCCCAGTAAGCGCTACGGCCCTGAATAAAGAATAGTAATTTGAGTTTTTAGCATTTTATTACATACATTTAAGTCTACAGATATATAAGGTTCTTCGATGTGAATGTTCGCACTCTGCAGATATAGTCAAAAACAGTCACACGGACAGTTCAGCAGAGACTTCAGTTTTGGAGTGTCGTTTTACTCCTACAGGAGACATCAATTACAGGGGTCATTTTTTTTTTCAGGTTTATAAATATATTGTTGATATGATAACTTAAAATACCCTGATAGTTTATAAAACGAATTTAAGCTTCAAAGACAGAAAATTCTCCAGATTTTTGCGCCAGACTACAGTTTTTTTGCCAAATCCCGCTCTCTTGGATAAGACTATTTGGCCACTAGATGATGGTGCTTTTGCAAGTCGTTCATCTTATCATTCCTACAGGATATCATAGGGTGTTCTTTAGTTAATTTTTAGCCAAATGCAAGGATGCCAGCTCTCACAGTTTTATCAAGAGTCTGGCGATTTTCTCCCAGGCCTAATACCAGTTTCTCCTATGTGAGACAACCTCATCCAACCACAACCCAATGCAGTCGAATGCAGTCACATCGCACTAACCAACCCACCAGACATGTGGTTCAAGTCGAAAGCCCTCGTATCAGTATACAACTGATTCAATAAACGTTGCTTTGGGCTTTCGTCGTTGAAGCACGGAAAAGAATAGCAGGGGCGTATCCAAAGCAGGGGCGTAGCCAGGGGGGGGAGGGGGGGGGGGGGGCGTAGCCAGGGGGGTTCCAGGGGTTCCGGAACCCCCCCTCTCCCGCAGCGGAACCCCTCCTCGCCTCTGTTCTGGACCGACTTACTACTAAAATTGTAAATATTTAATAGACAACAAATAAAAGCTCCAATAAAATGTAGCAAATTTCTTCAAACGCTAGTTTTTCCCCGAGATCTATGTGGAGTTTTTATTTTTTGAATTTTGGAACCCCCCTCTCAAAAGTGCTGGCTACGCCCCTGCCTTTCTCGGGAGATTTTCCCATACATTTACTGTATTTGCTGAAGGAAATTTGAACATTTTCGTCCCATGCTTTCACTATCCGCCCCCCCCCCCCCCTTCAGAAATTCCTGGCTACGCCACTGCAAAGGGGTAGCCCAAGGGGACGGGGCCCCCCTTCTCGTTTGAAGCAATAAAATACACTAAAACATGTGGCAACATTTCTAAATGTATTGGAATATTAACAGCCAAACGGGCTACTACCTCCCTCTGGACACCCCGTTGTCACACTTCTGGCTACGCCGCTCAATAGGATTCGGCTTTGGATTGGTTCAAGCATAGTTAATGGAGTGGGTTCAAGAGAGCACCTAACAATTGGATCAAATACCAATTCCCAAAGCAATCCTTTTGAATACAGTATGTAATGTAGTTATAATGCACAGTGTCAAGTAAAACACTAGCCTGATTCTCGTCCGCTACGGTAGAGTTCGTTGTCGCTTCCTACCTTCGCATCAGACCAAAGAGACGGGGTGGAAAGTTCTGGATAAGAATCACGTGGGAATAGCGACAATTCACCAAGACGCTTTCATGTTCCGCGATTTGAACAGATGAACGAGAAGATTCCTCGGCAAATCGTCCGTGACGTTGATCAAACGCGAAGGTAGGAAGTGGCAGCGAACTACCAGTAGCGGATGAAAATCAGACTAATGCATTAACACATGATTGCGCTTTCTCCTAAAATATGTCTAAAACATCTTAGTCGTCCTTCGGTTGCCATCACTTGCCATCCCTGCAAATGTGTCATGTTTCCATTCCTGCATTATGCACAAAGTTTATCTGTCAGGCATTTGTTAAACGTTTATGGTGTCACACGAGTATTGAATTTTACAGACTGGTGAAATGGTCAAAACAGTCCAGTTTCGAATTATCTATTTTATCGCTGAATAGGCATCAACGGCGCATAAATACAGCAGGAGCCTTATTTGAACCCGATGCGCCGTTGATGCCTATTTGGCGGTAGAGTAGATAATTTGAAACTGGATTTATTGAACATGCTATACTTCCTCTGTTGTCACTTTGAATTGTGATCCTCTTTCAGGAATTTAAAGACTGCACCAAAATCCAGATTAGAATAGCCATGGTTACACATTATTCGGTAGATCTGGTGTGCCAGAGAACCCATTGGGGTAGCTGTTTTAGTTGCTGTGGATGCATTCTGAGCGAGACCTAAATCCTGCAGGAGTCAAGAAAGAAACATCGTTGGTCATGCTGAAGATCTGTAGTTATAAGTATTTTTTTAAGAGCACAAAAAACTGTGCGAAAGGAAACGTCTGAATTCACGACTGGTGTTAACGGATACTGAGACCCCGTTCACTCGAGACCGGTACAAAACCGGACCGGTACAATTCTGGTACGGTACCGTCGCGCGTTCACACGGGACCTGAGATACCGGGACCGCGTAAACACTGTTGCAAAACGTGCCAGATTTGTACCGGTTTGGTTTTGTACCAGTCTCGAGTGAATAGGGACTGAGCGAGTGTGAAACATTCGACAGCCAATACACCACTTATTTCCCATAGAAACACTGTATTTAGTTTTGTGGAACATTTTGCTCTGTTGTGGGGGTATGGACAATTTCTGGATCAAAATATGGATACATGAAAGGCCACATTTTAACTAGTGGGGAGGGTTGCGTTGCTTGACCAACACAATTAATGACAAGCTGTGCAGGAGACAGCATTTTAACAGGCAGGTCTAAGACATGTTATCTACCTTTGTCATGAGTGCTGTAGCAAATCCCCCATGGTAGTTATTACTGGACGGTACACCCTCTATAACCCCCGGGCATGGATTATACGTATCACTGGACCAACAGCGACCAGTGCTAGTGTTGATAATCTTGGCAATCATTTCTGCATCCAGACCAAGTCGAATTCCCAAGTTCATGGCCTCTGCTGTCCCTATCATACTGACGGCAAGAAGCAAGTTGTTGCAGATCTTAGCGGCCTAATAAAAAATAACCATTGAATACAATCAGTAATTAATCTCCTCCATAACCTGAAGTGCTTTGCTGAATCCGTTTGTACGTTTGGTTTGTCCAAGTTTCAAAATTATTGCCATTATGGGTCTGCAGAGTGCATTATCTCAATGCAGGAATTTAGTAGCCAGTAAATGACTACAGACTCACTGAATTACTAAAACAAATGTCAATTTTAGGAACATCGTGGGCTTACTGCGATTTTCAAAATTCTGCGAACTCTCGCTATCAATTTCCAACCATAAAACTGCCTTCAGGCTTCCGTCAATCAAACACCCAAGTCTTTTTGTTGTTACTCTTTGTGCTTTTTTGATTGGCCAGCCACGTAACCATTGCTGGCATGACGGGAAGCCATTTTAGCACTGCTAAAGGCGCTGGCCTAAGCACAAAGAGTAACGACGAGAAGACTCGGGAGTTTGATTGACGGAAGCCAGAAGGCGGTTTTACGTTTCGAAATCGATGGCGAGAGTTCACAGAATTATGAAAGCCGCAGTAATGCCAACCCCCCTGACCCCTGATATCATATTGGCAGAATACATGTAACCCTTCAACAAAATAAGGTGAAAACAATATAAGATACTACCTGTCCAGTTCCGTTAGGCCCAGTATGAACAACATTCTTTCCCATACAACTTAAAATGGCCTTTGCTTGTTCAAATCCCTCCTCTTTCCCTCCTACCATAAATGTCAGAGTGCCAGCTTTCGCAGCTGTTATACCTGCAAATATATCATCAGGGAGATAAAAAGTTCTATTCTATTCTAGAGATCCTGGTCAAGTGGGAACCAAAACAGTTACAACTTTTGTCAGCTGGTCTTGAATAGAGCGAGATGTCAAGAAAAACAACATCAAGGCAGCATGAAAACAAGTACTCCCTGTTTAGCTATGACACCCCAGTTTTTGTTATAAATACAATTTTCGGAACTGTTGACTTTCAAATTCCAGAATAATTTTACATGACCACATCCCACCCCTGGTTGTAATGTTTGCCATCCCTTGTAATTCTAACTTTATGTGGATTTTTTTGGGTATGAAATTCTTGGCCTGTGGATTTTTTTGCATTCCTCTGGTATGACATAAACTAAAAATACCTCCAGATACAGGGGCATCTAAGTATGTGGCTCCCTTTTCTGCAGCAATATTACTGACATCTTTAGCAATTGATGGATCAATTGTGCTACAATCCATGAATAGTGTTGTAGGCTGTACAGATCTGAAATCAATTCAATCATCATTACTAGCTATATTATCATGAAATATGGTTACTGTACCACTACTGGTTACTATGCAGACATCCAATTGACCTTTTGTGAGATTAACTTTAATCAACATGTTAAATGCTATTGAATATTATTACTATTATTATATAACTCCAGAAAAGATCCATACCCCCAAGTGTGGGAAAGAATTAACTAGGACCATCCAAACCCTCTGGAATTTCCAATGAAGAATGCAGTTCAGTGATTGTATGGGAATATAAGGAATATTTACTCCATCCATATGGAATTTCCAATTCCATCCTTTGTTGGGGGTATGGATTTTTTCTGGAATTACACATTATTATTAAATTTTTAATGACTAAGACACTTGGTAACTTTTTTGGATACTTACTTGAACAATCCATTCTCTCCACTGTACACCTCCAAAACATTTGGGCTGTGGAAAGGATTAAAGAGAATGAGGCAGCTACATACAACTGTGTCATAAAATATCAATCACAAATTACCCATAGCAAGTATAAATGGTAAACATATATAAGGAATTTCCATAATGTAAAAAATGTTGGTAAACATTGCAACTTATGAATAACTTCTAGTTGTAAAGGTTTATGGCCTGTTCACATGTCCCCCTCCCTCACACTTCAAAGTGTGTTCCATGGGCCTTGCAATGCATGGCATGGCTGTGAAATTGCCATAGAAATCACTATAGTGGACCTGTTCAAATATTATTATTATAACAGACCTTTGAGATCTGCAGAACTCATTAGTTTACCTTGATGGAAGCATGGTAACTATTTGTGTTGTTGCGTCAGCCACTTGGGCTGGTGTTTCTGCAACATGTGCACCAAGTAGCTTTAGGTCAGCCACTGCTTCTGGGTAAACGTCGTGGACTATGACCCGGTGACCACTGTCCAGAAGGTTTTTAGCCATGGGTCCACCCATATTGCCGAGGCCAATAAATCCAACAACAGGATCCTGAGAAAAAGGCAGTGCATGTTTTTAAAAATTACCGTACTGGAATATGGTCATGCGAAAATCAGATGCTACTACTGGTGGCACAAACTTTGTCTGGTTGCCAAACCAATTATAACTCATAAGGGTCATTAAATAATGATGTATAGCAATACTTCATGTGAAATCATCCATTGTTATTCATGTGCCAACCAGAAACTGACTCAAATCATTTGGAGGTCAAAACGGCTATTATTTCCCATTGTTTTGTAGGTCTCCAGCTCATTTGCATTAAGAACAGCACTATCTGTCATGTCAATGCCACACTAAATAACAATTTTGAATCACTCCTATGCTTTTAAAATCAAGGCTGAGATCTTCTCCATTCACCAGATATATGTTATATTGCATCATAACATCACTTGTATTGAAGTTATTTTTTATCAGCTACTAAACCCAGTCAATAAAGCGCAGCAGGACTAAGTTTGACATTTGAACTTAGCCTTAGTCTCCTCCACAGCCCCAGTGACTAGAGTCACACAACCTAGAGCTGGGGAGAAGGCTAGTATTTGGTTGCTAGGCCCACTACAACTAAGAGAAGTAAAGGTATTCTTTGTTATAAATTTTAATTATATTCCTGGGATGATCCTTGCAGCCTTGCATCTAAACACTAACAGTGTTCAAGCACAATATTGTCAATACGGTAAAATAGTGCCACGTGAATCACAATATAGGAGAACAGAATCCTTTCGTCTACCGGCCGATTCCAACATGAAAACTTGCCCCCCTTCGACTGCTTGCATCCAAATGGTAAAACAATCATTTCAAATGATTTTGCCTGGCAAAATGTTATATTAGATATTTATTTTACAATGTTGAGAGCGGTTCATGTGTCGATACAACAAACTTTAAGCTTATAAGTTACTTCAATCGTTTCCACACCACAAGGCACAAAAAAATCACTAAAAACTTACCGATTTTCCACTGCCATCTGCAAACAAATAAGACCTCAAATTAGTGTCAAAAAAACAATAGACTCTAGACAATAAGTAAGTTTACTTACTTGAAAGATATCTTGCTAGGATTGCCCGCTGGGTGAGTTTAGAATAAAGAAGACGGCTTCGCATGCAAAGTGTTGCCATTTTGAGTTCGAAAAAAATTTCCAGACCGAGTGAGACTGGTACACTAGTTAAAAGCCCTTCGATTTGATTGGTTGTTCTAGAACGTCGTAGTTCCTTCTAAATGCTCAGCATTTTAATTCTTAATTTATCAATTCAAGATAGAACATTTGTGTACTATAATCCAAACACATAATCAAAATAAATTTGTAAAATAAAATGGTCATTTTTTCGTTCACGAACTTTCGCGCCACGCATGTCATTGATCATACTGTAGCTACCGCTGACCAGTTGCATAACTTTTTCTTCTCAAATCAAATCATCAAATGGCGGGTTTTGCATCAAAAGTAGCGACATTTGGTCAGAGAACGTTTGCACTTGCAATGTTTGGCTTCACTGGAGTTTTGCTTGGGCTAACAGCTCGTGGATATCTTGTTATGAGAGCAAAGAGAATCGAAAGAGCGAAGGAATTAGAGTTGGCGCAAGGGACTTCGGGCACTGTCGTCGCCGATGGAAAGGTTCGTAAAGAAGTACACAAGCTTTTTAAGAAGATTTCAATGAGAGAGGTTGTAGATCAATTTATAATTTCTGTAAGCATTTGACTTTCCTTTCCTTCTGGATGATGAAATAAACCCAACTTCACCACAGGTATCCCAACTCAAACTTTTACTACACTCCGTCTCCTTTTATAAACCACACCGTTCAGCAATGAGCTGGCATTGTGCCTGTGGTTATGATAACTAGATTTTACTGTGTGGCTACATCAACCATGTGTGATTCCAAAAATTATCTTTGTACCCCTCCCATGGAAGGGGTTTGACATAGATAGGAGTTTTTTCTTCTTTTCCAACCACCATCCCTATCACTTTTACCTGGAAAAACCCGTCCAGGAATTAGGGACTAACTGAAACACCAGGGGCATAGCCAGGATTTGAGAAATGGGGGTCACATCTGTACAGATATATGGTGCCCTTTTCCAGCTTACCGATCTTTTTCTTAATGTTTACTGTATTTTTCTTGTAAAAAGGGGGGTCACTGGGACCCCCCCCCCCCCTTAGCTATGGCCGTGCATACTTACCCTTCCATCAGCCGTCCCTAAAGCATTCACATCCAAATAGTTTTTATGTAATAGAAAGGTTCATTTTTTTTTTCAATTCAATTCAATTTGTAGGAATAATGATGTGTTTATTTGTGGATAAACTTCAGAAACAACAACAAAATCCAGAATGAAATCAAGGTGTTAAAAGTGAATGTCAGCTACAAAGTTAACATGAGTGCCATAAAGCAACACATGATATATATGACAACTTTGGTCTGGTGACTTTGTTTGTGTCACACAAACATTTGTTATGGAGGATATTATCAATGGCAACATTCTGGTGAGAGTTGATCTCATAGACATCATTATGGACCTTGGCAGCCTCAAGAAGTCAGCTTTATAAAGATACCATTTTAGGGTAAAAATAGCCATTGTTATAGAAAGCCAGTAAAACAGATGTCAGACATCCCCCCAGCATGAAACATAGCAATCTGCAATTACAAACAAAAAGGTAGCAGATGTTACATTTATATTTGAGAAAGAATGTAAAGAATTGTAAAAATTAAAGTAGAATGCAGTGAACTCATACATGTACTTCTATAGTCATGTACTCTTATAGTTCCTATCTCATGAGATTGAGATAAACTTGTAAACTTGGTTGATAATGTCTAGAAGACATTATCCTGTTGAAAAATCTCTTTTCCAGAAAATACCTGTACTTCTGTATTGGTTTATTTTTCTGAATTTTCCTGAATGCCCAAACGAAATCTTAATCTTGAGTTTGGATCATTACAACACAACAAATTTGGCAGTAAGGATACTAAAAAATCATACCCCCAGAAACTGTTGGACATCCCTGTCATGATTATTAATAGTACACTTGGCCACCACACAATGAAAGGACACTTTTTGTATGTAATGTTTATTTGGCACAGAAAAAACTGTCACCACTAATGGTTGGTCCAGAATTACAACATGCCACAGTCTTGGGTGCCTGCACTTGATTACACAGGCTGTTTATTCAATTCATTTTGGGAACTTTCTGTTGATGCATGCGCATACACCACCTTACAATACCTTTTGTCAGATCTTTTGTCAGATCGATCCAGGTTTGTTTAGGGCTGTGCTCTTATTGGTAACATAATTTGCGCAGGAACCAAAATCAGTGAAGACTTTCTTTGACTCTACTCTTGCCTTGATAAACCTTCAATTGTTATTGCTACAAGCTTTTCAGATAGGTGTATTTTATGTTTTCTGTATTTATTTTTGGGGCTTTCTGAATTTACCTTTCGTCATGAAATTTGTGCTTTCTTGCATATATTTATTTAATATAATCCCACTAGCACACTATCATGAATCCCACAATCTGATTGGCTCCCCAATGACAAATCAAAGTAAATATCCTAAAACGCCATTAGCACCTCACTGGCCGTCTGTTGACTATAAAAAAGCTGACAATCATTGTCTAAATATTAATTATTCATATGAGTGCCTAGTGCAAATATAATAAGTTTATGTTTAATGCTTTTCATGTCCAAGAAATTATTACCAATAGCGCCAAGAGAGATGCCGGCACTGTACCTCTTTTAATATCTACTGCAGGTCCCCTAAAGCTGCCTTCAATCACTAATAGAAAAACTTGACTTATCGCTTGGAGCCACAGTCAATCGTAATCTAAGAAAGTTGATTTCTGTGAATCGCGGTAAATAACGGACTTCAAGGATCGGAGTACACTTAAACTTATAATCGAGATTCTAGAAAGCTTCTGTTATAACAATAAAAACCTGTGTGTAAGAACCTACATCTTTCACAGTTTGGCAAAACAGGTTTTGGGTAGTTAGTAGCAGTTTAGGCTCCGCTAAGAACGTTCTTAGGTAAGGTTCTTTCAATTAAAATTTATATCAAGAAGACATGGTTGTTGATTGCCAGAAAATAGTGCCTTGTCCTTCAGTATCAGCATCTTTTTCACATCTATATTACTAACAGTCTTTTCAACAAGAGCTGCATAATGAATGAACTCTAAATCAATTAAAACAACGAAAATGAATAGAATAGATTGAAAGAAATGAAAAAAGTAGTACAATAACTTTACACGTATGTGTTTTGGGGTAATTCATGAAAATGTAATGTAACCCCACATATAAGAAACTGTTTTAATTTGCTTGGCTGGCTTAGCAGGTTCTGATATTTTGAAATGGCAAATTTCTGCCAGCAGGTTCCTAGGTTCTTACAAGCGGGTTTTACTATTTTGTTTTACTGTATTTAGCTTATCTGTATAATTGTGTGTACAAGTTACAACTTGGTGTCGAAGACTGTATTTGATTTTCCACTGTTCTCAGGCTGGTGAGTTCTCTGAGCCCTCTCCGCGGTTCCTCTCCAACTCGCTAGTTGTGCGAGTGTTTTCCTGAACTCGGGCATTTTAACAATATAGACTACCGGGTTTACAAGAGAGTTAAGGTAGCGCACGACCACAAAGTAAGCGTGCTTTTCTCGTTCATTGTCCAGATTATATTGTAAAGCCATGTGAAAAATAGTATCTGGTAGCCAGGCTAGAAGGGACAAGGCAGTGACAACAAACAGAGTCCGCGCAAGATCGCGCTCTTTTTGACGAGGACCTGCCGGTGCTGCGCGGCCTTGAAACTTCTGCTGCCTCTTTACTTTTTCAAAAATTACACCATAACAGACACAGATGACAACCAGTCCGGTAAATGATATGGTGCTTTTTGCGCGGTTCAACGCAACGGATCCAACGGATCCCTTATTCGCAGTTACGGCTGCTATTGAAATGGCAGTAGCAAGCATCCATTGGAAAGTGACTCCAAACAAGAAGGCTCGTTTGTTTGCAGTGCGATGACGAATGGGCCAAACTGTGGCGTGCATGCGCTCCACGGAGATAAGGACCAAACCATACAGCGACGACCTAGTGAAGATATGTCCGGTGAATCCAATGGCGACTTTTAGTGGCGGTGTCATAGTAATGGTGAACTCAAGAACTCCAAGAACTGCAGCAGATAGTCCAACCAGTGCATCTGCAGATGCGACACTCAGAAGCAAATAAGTACTGCGCCGGCGTAACTTCTTGTTGCTTGCAAAGATAGCAAGAGTTAAAGTGTTGGCGATGAAGATCAGTATTCCCTCCACTATCATGGTGATATCCAGAGCCAGTATAACGCTATTCCTGCCAATACCAGACGCCATACTAATTTAGATTTAACTGGCAGGTAAAATGTTATTCGCTCCCACAGAAGATGACATCAGTTACATGATTTCTAACCCTCATGTTCACAATAAAGTTCAACAGTTGAGATACCAATATCAGAAACAAATAATCTTTTCTCTTGCTCAAAAGACTTTCATAAGATTAAAAGGACTGATGCCTGAATAATTTAGATATAAGTAAATCGACTGAGATTGCGATTGATA